>PVJC01023643.1:0-26221 GCA_004026665.1 Murina feae | reverse complement strand
CTTCCTCCAGCCACCAGAAAGCAGGGAAAACCCCGCCTCGTGGTCAGGCCAGCCTTTTCCTGCTCCCTGATCCCCGGAAGGGACCTGGGAAGCCGCCAAGCAGGCCGCCAACTCTTTCCCACTCACCCGTCCCCTGCTGCCTTCCTTTCCCACTTCCCGGTGCCGCCAAGGGGTCTGGGGAGCTGCCAAGCAGGGCCCCAGCCCCTGCAGCCTTGCTTTTCCGCTCCCTGATGCCCTTCAAAGGGCCTGGGCAGCCGCCAAGCAGGCCGAGACCCCCCCCCCGCCGCCGCCTCTTACCCGCTTCCCGGTGCCCTCCAACCCTGCCGCCTCTTTCCCACTCATGGGTCCTGGGTCCTGCGCTGTCCCACCCTGCAGCCGCTCTGTGCACTCGGGAGGTCCCTCAGCCCGGCCTGTGCCCTCTCGCAGTCTGGGAGCCCTCGGGGGATGTCCACCTGCTGGCATGCCTGACCAGCCTGGGTGAGGGGCTTTAAGGCTGCCCACAGCTCCCATTGACCCAACGTCCCAGCAAGGCCGGCTGGACACAGGTTCTGGAGTTTTTTCTCCTATAATTGATACTGTTCCTTGAAGGCCTGGGGTTATCTTCTATAATTGATACACTGTTCCTTTAAGGCGGCCTTCTAACTAACGAAGCCTCCTCTGCCTCACCTCGCAGCGTCTATAATGAAACAATTGTTACTTTTACTGGTGAGGCCCGAGCTGCTCTTTCCTTCAGCTCCGGAGGATTCTATGATTGTTACATTGTTTCAAAACTGCTAGAGGCAGTTTAATCGGAGCTGAGCTGAGGGGCGCAGCTTCACTTTTGCTCCTGCCGCAATGGAAAGGGCTGTTTACTCAGGTCCGTGAGTGGCAGCTGCCATGTTGGCTGGGCTAATTTGCATACAGCCGCTCTGATTGGCTGGTGGGCGTGGCTTACCCTGTCTCGGAGAAACGGTTAATTTTAATATTTCGCTTTTATTAGTTTAGATCTTTGACTTGATTCCTTACTGTTGAAAGTATTACATCTGTTCCCTTCCCCCCACCCATTGACTCCCTCTAGGCCTCCCCCTACCCCCACAATAGAGCGTTTAACACTCTATTGTCTATGACCATGGGTTATGCATATATACATACAAGGTCTTTGGTTGATTACCTCCCACCTACCCACCCTCCCCCACCTTCCTTCTGAGACTTTGATGTTTTGATTACTATGGCCTTATAGTATAGTTTGATATCAGGTAGTGTGATTTTTTTCTCAAGAATGCTATGGCTATTCAGGGTCATTTTTGGTTCTATATATAATTTTTCTAGTCTGTGAAATATGCCATTGGTATCTTGGTAGGAATTATGTTGAATCTATAGATTTCTTTGGGTAGTATGAACATTTTAATAATATTAACTTTTCCCAATTTATAAACACGTTATATGCTTCTACTTGTTTATCTTTCCTTCAGGTTTTTCTTCAGTCTCTTATAATTTCTTGAGTACAGGTCTTTTACATAATTGGTTAAATTTATTCTTAGGTATTTTTTTAAGCAGCTGTAAATGAGACTTCTTTTTACTTTCCATTTCTGATAGTTCATTTTTGGTATATAAAAATACAACCGATTTCTGGTATTTATTTTTAATCCTGCTACTTTTTGAATTCATTTTTCAGTTCTAGTAGTTTTTGGTGGGCTCTTTTGGGTTTTCCATATACAGTATCATATCATTTGTAATTAATGACAGTTTTACTTCTTCCTTTCCAACTCTGATGTTTTTTTTTAAATTTTCCCCCATGTTTTATTGCTGTGCCTTCTCTTTAAAATGTTCAGTATTTAAAGATCTCAATAGTATTGCTATTTCAGTGCTTTCTCTTTTGATTGCTTCATGGCAACTTTGCATGGGTTACATCTGCATGATATCAGGTAGAAAATTAGGGTATGCAATTATATTTTTATACTGGCAAAGTTGTTTCCTTTCTCTGGACCTCAGTTTGTCTGTAAGCTGAAAGGGCTGACCTAAATGTCCTCTAAGGAACCTTTTCAAGTCTGACATTCTTTGGTTTCATGATTTTCATTATTCAGCTATGTATATGTGGTATGCAAAAATTCATTTTTTATTAAATATTACAGACATTTATCCAGATGATTATCATTATTTTGATTTATCCCAATTTCATGAAGGTGTATGCCTCATTGTCCACTGAAAGTTAACACCACAAAGGGGAGAGTAGAACTGAAAAATCATAACATAAAATGTGCTAGCTTTCAGTTTAAAATTGTATGCACATCCCTGAGTTGACAAATTTGAGAAATATCTATACTATTAAATAGGAACAGTTATCATATTTCACAGGACCAAAATGAACTACTTTCCTCCATAGTGTTTTAAGGAGGACATTTTCTAAGTATAATCTGAAATGCCAACTCTCGTTCTAATATGCCACAGGTCATAAGAATGTAACAATATATAGGCTGATTTTGCACCTTCCATACTCTCAGTGATTTCTACACTCAGAACACATTTATTTTCTAAAGGCATTTCACCCACACCTGGAAATCATGATAAACATATATTACTCAAAGATGCATGACTGATTTTGTGTTTTAAGCTCATATGCATCCTATGGACTAAGAACACAATAAAGCTTACTTAAAGTAATTTTTAATTTTGGAGACCTCTCAATGAAGATATATGAAAACAGCATACATTATGTTCATAATTTAGTATAATAACACATAGAAAATGGAACAATTTTTCCATATTCTATTTTCTAAATCCTCAGATACAGAGCATAGCATATGACAATGAATCTTCTGCCAGTTTACTGCAACCAATAAATATTAATGATAAACTATGAAAATGCATTTTATGGTAGTGAATAAGTGAAGCTTTAAGAAAGACTAGAATAATTTTCTCCCCCATATTACTCTTTTGCAACGTGACCTTGAAATTCTAATCATTAAGGACTCTTGCAGGTAGAAGCACTATTTTTTTTTTAGGCACACAGATTACCTGTGGGTTTAACATTTCTATTTTATCAATGCAGTCACTTATTATATAAATCAAAGGATGGTGTAACTCTTGTGAAAATTAAAAATGTGTCCATTGTTTTTTAATAAGCATCTTAAATAGAAGAATTCCATTACATTTATAAGATTTCAGAATAAAATAACATGTATCATGCTAGAAATATATACTGGCTGGGTTAAGAGGATAAGCTGTTTTTGCTGCATGCTTGCTAAAGATAAACATAGGATATCACACTTTCTCACTTAATTATGGCCTACTAATACAAATACATTTCAGTACCTAGAGTAATATGTTCATCTATCCATATACTACCTTGCCTGTAGCCATTTGGTAAGATTTTAAGGATATGGAATTTCAGGGTTTTTTCTATCACAGCACACTGGCAGTTTCTTTCATATTGTGAAAGATTAATACATTTTGATCACATCTTTTATGTTGAAATAAATGCCATAGGTATGAAAGTTCTTTTAACTTGGCCATATAAACATCATGTTTCTGGGATAGAGGTAGATTTGTTGTTGCTGGACATTTCTGTTTGTTTTTATATCTATTTGCTAAGTTTGGGCTGTTTTGACTCTGAAAAAAGCCATTTTCTTGCCTAGCAAATTTTTATATCTGCTCTGAACTAATAGAGCTATTTTGAGGTGTGTGCAGATTGATGAATGCCTCATCTTTCCCATGCCTTCAGGACTCCTGAAGGATGCTTAGTATTTAGTTGAAGGTAAGTGCTGAATGCCCACCTACTGAAATCTAGTCCATCCTCTCCACAGAAGGTTCAGTCTCTTAGGGGATCAATATGGTGCCCCTGACTGTCAAATATGAAGCTGATAAAAATAATTATCTCAAAAGCTGATCCATTCTATTCATTTATATCAGTTGCTTTCAATGGGAGAGCAACTTTGCCCCCAGACAGTATTTGGTAATGTCTGCAGATATATGTGGCTGTCACAATTGGGAAGTGTGCTATTGGCATCTAGTGGGTAGAGACTATGAATATTGCTGAACATCCTACGATGCACAAGACAGCCTCTTGCAACAAAGGATTCTCTTTCCCAAAGTATCAATACTGCTGAGGTTGAGAACCCTGTCTTAGAAAAATGCTCACCTTACCTATTTAATGTGATTTGGTGCCCACTGTGTGAAAACACAGCATTGTTCTTTAATATTTATTGAGCATAACTAGTACCTGGAAATATACTAAGTATTTTACAAAGATCAGTTCATTTAATCCTCACATTAAATCTGGGATGAAACCCAAGTTGAATAGTTATATCATTTCCCATGTATCACACATTTCACAGATGGCCTGACTAAATCTATGGTTTGTGATCTAAACACTGAGCTGTTCAAAATTCAAAGTATGGCAAAAGTACTTTCCTTGGCACATAGCCCCTTCTGGAAAGTCTGATAAAGGCTATTGAACTCTTGTCCAGAAAACGAACATATGTTCAGATATATAAAATGCTGCATACAGACTCAGGAGGTTTGCTTCATAACATAGCCCTATCCATTCATGGACCCCTGGGTAAAAACAAGCCTAGTGGGAGAGAAAGACAAACAAGCACATAACTCCAAATAGTTTGGTAAGTGTTATGAATCCCAGCATTATGCCTGACATAAACACTAATAAATATTTACTGATGAATAAGGAAAGATTTGCCAAGGATGAGAAGAGTGGAGAGAAGAGGAAGTACAGATTACTACTATTCCCTAAGGAAATAAGAACAACTTTGATAGTATTTTGCTTTGTTAGGCACTAATATAAACAGAGTACATCACAATTTTAACTGGGGCATATGACAATAGTTCAATTGTATGGAAAATCTCTATAAGAGCGACATCATACTTTATCTTACTTGCTGGTGATTCAGACATCACTTTATTCTTCTAGTAAGCCATATCCTCCTTGTATTCAGGCACTCTCCTACTCATTTTCATTTGCTGTATTGTGATACCTATTTTAGAACAGGTTCTTATATAGAGTAGTTACTAGAAAATGTTTGTTGAATTATTTAAGGACTAGGAAGAAAACCTTAGAGATCACTGAATTCAATGGTTTACATATCATTTTTCTTAAGTAGTAGAACCTTCTTTAAAAATGGGATATTCCATGGAAGAAAAACATAAGAAATTAAATAAGAGGAGACAGAAATAAGAGACGGAAGACATACAAGAAAGACAGGGAAGAAGGGAAAGAGGAAAGTGGGGTGACAGAGAGGGAGGGAAAGACAGAGAAGTGGCATGAAGATATAAGAATAAAAGTGAAAGAGACAAGAGTTTGAACTCCAGCTCTATGGAAGCTCCGACAAGTTACTTAACATTTCTCTATTTCAGTTTCCTTATTTTCAAGTAGAGATGGTAATATCAGCACCTCACACAACTACAGAGGATTTTAAATACCTTAATATATGTAAAGTGTTTGGAACAGTGCCCAGCCTACAGGAAGTACTTGTCGTTATTACTATTTTTCATTTCTTCCCCTGCTGTGCTCATTTAGATGCTATGAGACAACAAAGTCTAAGAACTTCCTGAGCCCCAGCTACAGGGAGCTTATGATTTAGCTTTTCCAAGACCAGAAAATGAAACAAAACAAACAAACAAACAAACAAAACATCACCCTAATTCTTCCCCCATAAGGAATATATTTTTAGTTATAATAAACATGTATTCCAGTTTGCCTGGGGAAGTTTTGGTTTTTGCATGTTATCCTACCATTATGATTAATTAATGGATTCACTCTTAAAAATGTCTTATTTTGGAGAATACATTTGACTATAATTGTACTTATATATAGGTTAAAAACTGGGTAAGCCTGAAAACTAAAGATATTATTGGTATTCTCCAAAATCTCAGAGAAGTAGAACTAACAAACATTGCAATAAATTGCTCTGTCTTCTTGACTGTTTAGTAAAGATTAATATGCCTTTAAATTAATTGCATTAACATGATTCTTTCATGTAATCTTCAGAACAAAAGTGATACTCTTTTCCTTGCTTTTAACAACTGTACCTAAAGCCCTGACCGATTTGGCTCAGTGGATAGAGCGTTGGCCTGCGGACTCAAGGGTCCCGAGTTTGATTCCAGTCAAGGGCATGTACCTTGGTTGTGGGCACAACCCCAGTGTGGAGTATGCAGGAGGCGGCTGATCAATGTTTCTCTCTCATTGATGTTTCTAACTCTCTATTCCTTTCCCTTCCTCTCTGTAAAAAAAAAATCAATAAAATGTATATTTAAAAAAAAAGAACTGTACCTAAAGACAACCAAAGGTTATTAAAACATGTATAGCACCTATAAAACGTCATTTCCCTCAATATAGTATATGTTTATTCATCTACACACACACACACACACACAGACACTGAATAAAAGAAATTTAAAGCCATCCACATATTACTTTACCATCATGAGATAAAAATTATTCAGTTAACACATATGGGAATATTGTTAATAAGGCCATCCATTTGTGTTAGCAGTCTCTTTCCTATAAAGAGTGCTTGTAGTGCTCTTAGTTTTTCTTTCAGAATTTACTTCCAGTCCCTTTAATCATTTTTGTTGTTTTTTGGGGGTCAACTTCCTACATCTTGCTTAAGTTGCACAACCCTAAAGTATACTCCACATTCTTATAAAGGTCTGAACAAAGCGAAGATACTGTCAGGATTAACTTGTGATTCATAACAGGAGAAAAATGTTGCCAGCATTTCAAAGGTTCTCACTATTTTGTCATGGTAAGGAGGTGGAATAAAGGACACATATTTATTTATTTAGAGGAATATAAAAATTTTGTCTGAGTGCTTCAAAAATTAATCATTAAAAGTACTTTAAAGCAGTCACCATTTTTAGATGAAGAGACTTGAAGTTGATTCTATGATTACTGTCTCTTGGTGTCCGCACCTTCATGTAATCTTCTCCCCATTAATGTGGACAGGACCCATAACTGATTACAGCCTTTAGAATATGGCAAAAGTGATGACATGTCACTCTCATCATTAAGTTGCATAATACTCTGTTTTTCTAGCAGATTTCCTCTAGAGTTTCTCTCCTTTACTAACTTTAGAAAAATAACCATTTTAGAAGGCTTACCTGGAATAGACTCTAGGATCTGAGAGTGGCTTCAAACCAAGAGCCAGGAGGAGTCCTCTTTAGCTGCAAGAAAATGAAACATGCCAACAATCTGAATGAGCTTGGAAGCATTTTATTCCCCAGTTGAGCCGATAGACAAGAATGTAGCCCTGGACACCTTGATTTACAGTCTTGTGAAACCCTAAGCAGAAGGCACTGATTAGTTCTGCCCAGACTCCATGGCACATAAAGTGGGAGAAAATGTTATTTTTAGCCTCTGAATCTTTTAAGCTAAGCAATAGATAATCATGAATGACATTGCCTGGGTCATAGTTATTGGTCAAATTGTTAATGCCCATCAACAATTAGCAAATTTTCACATTATGGCTGTGTTGGCACTTGTGTTCTGATTTTTTATGCCACTGTCCCCATAGGAGTCTCAGCACACCTAAAAGATGTTAAATTAAAAAGATTAATGTCAACTTGACAAAATGGTGAAAGATATCAGCCGTGACAACTTTCTGTCACTTTGGCTCAGTCATGAGGTGCCAGAGAAAATTCTTAATGAGATCATTAACTATTTTTATAAGCCTGTAGCTATTGCATTTATCTCTGGTTGATAAATTTCACATGGACTTCAGTCCTAGGTAGGACTGCTGAGGTTCAGACTTTCACCCTATATTATGCTTTGTCTAGGTACTAACTAGTCTGTTTCTTGATTCTTGAATAGTACCTACTGCCCGAGTCTGGCTACTGATTGGGGATATTAACTCTTCAGCTACATTCTTCCTAACTACCCTGAAAAGAAGACAAGCACTCAGATGAGAGGAGAGAGAGAGAGAGAGAGAGAGAGAGAGAGAGAGAGAGAGAGAGAGTGTGTTTACTACTAATCATCAGGAAAATTAAAAAAAATAAAACAGGACAAAAATTATCAATCTAAGAAAGTGATAATGTTTCCAAAATTCATTCCTCTTCTATAATTTCTGTCTTATTTTTGAGCTATCCTTCATATGCCATAAAATTCATTCTTTTAAAGTGTACAATTTAGGGTGTTTTATACATTCACAAAGTTAGGTAAACATCACCACTATCTGTTCTGAAACATTTTATCACCTCAAAAAGAAACTATTGACAGTAGTTTATAATTCCCCTCCCCTTCCTTCAATCCCTGGCAATCACTAATCTACATTCTGTCTCTATGAATGTGCCTTTTGAATATATTTTATAAAAATCATATTAATACAATGTATGTCTTTTCTGTCTAGCTTTTTTTCACTCTGAATAATGTTTCAAGATTCATGCATGTTGCAGCATGTGTCATTGCTTTACTCTTTTTTATTAGCAGATTAGAGGCCCGCTGGGCAAAATTCTTGCACGGGTAGGGTCCCTTGGCCTGGCTGGCGATCAAGGCTGATCAGGTTCCCTACAGCCGGGCCTCCCTGCCTCTTCCTTCCCTTGCTTCTTCAGCGCCCTACTGCCACTGGTCACCTGCCATGTTCTGCCGCCCCCTGGTGGTTAGTGCACATCATAACAAGTGATCAAACTCCTGGTCTCCCAATCGAACTCCCAAGGGGAAAATGTGCATATTAGCCTTTTATTATATAGAATAATAGTCCATTCAATAGTTTATGGACATATGGATTGTTTCTACCTTTTAACTTCTAAACATTTCAGTATAGGTATTCATTTGAATGCCTGTTTACAATTATTTAGGGTATGTACTTAGAAGTAGAATTGATAGGCCATCATTTCTTTCATTAGAAGGGCAATAAGAATGTTGAATCATAAATATGGTAGCCTTAATTTTTATCTCTAAGCAGAAAAAATACTTTTAGGCTGTTACTAATATTGTGTAGCATGCATCATAGAAACCTTAAAACATTTTTTTTGTTTCTATATAAGTTGAATTAGATATTAAGTGAATTCGCAAGTGAGAAATTACCATACTTTTCTTCTGAAACCCAGAAGGCCCCACTGGTAAATAATACAGAAAATGCATTTCAACTAACTGCCTTCCCAAATAACAAGAATTTTAGCAAAAGTAGATGAAACCAAACTCATTTAAGGAAAGAATGTGCTCTTCAGAAATATGACAGTATTTCATCATTCCACAACAGATGGGCAGACTCAGGGAGTTCAGTGAGCAATATATGAAGATAGAGAGAAATATATATGATTTCTTCCTCATTACTAATGTTTTATTTTCTTAGATATTGCCTCTAAATTTTATAGATTCTGCCATTTGTCCTAATACAGGTTAATTAAGAATTTATACCAATAATAAGTACCTTTGGTAAGCTATTTATTTAAAATATCATTTAACAAAATATTTCAGAAGGAGGAAATCATAATGCTAGTTAAGCTGACAATGGTAATCCTATCTAATAAAAGAGTAATGTGCAAATTGAACATCACAAGATGGCTTCCCTCATGTGGTCAAAGATGGCCACCACAAGAAGGTCAGCAAGGGAGGGCAGTTGGGGGAGACACAGGCCTGTAGGGGAGAACAATTGGGGGGGACCAGGCTGACAGAGGAGGGCGGTTCTGGGGTACCCAGGCCTGCAGAGGAGGATAATTAGGGAGACCCAGACCTGCAGGGGAGGACAGTTGTGGGGGACCCAGGCTGGCAGAGGAGGACAGTTGGGGGGAACCCAGGCCTGCAGGAGAGGACAGTTGGGAGGGACCCAGGCCTGCAGGGTAAGACAGTTGGGAGGGACTAGGCTGGCAGAGGAGGACAGTTGGGTTGGACCAGGCTGGCAGAGGAGGACAGTTGTGGGGGGACCCAGGCCTGCAGAGGAGGGGAGTTGGGAAGGACCCTGGCCTGCAGGGGAGGGCAGCTGGGAGGGACCCTGGCCTGCAGGAGAGGGCAGTTGGGGGGGACCCAGGCCTGCAGGGGAGGACAGTTGGGGGGGACCATCCTGGCAGGAAGAGGGCAGTTAGGGGCAATCAGGCTGGTATAGGACTAGTTAGGCATTGATCAGTCTGACAGGGGAGTGGTTAGGGGCAATCGGCACTCTAGAGGTCGGGAGCCAGCAGTCCTGGATTGTGAAAGGGATGTCTGACTGCCCGTTTAGGCCCAATCTTACCAGTGTAATCGGGTCTAAACTAGCAGTTGGACATCCCTCAAGGGGTCCCAGGTTGGAAAGGGTGCAGATTGGTCTGAGGGACACCACTACCACCCACCAACCCCACTCCATGCACAAATTTTGTGCACCGGGCCTCTAGTCTTACCTAATAATAGACAAATATGTAAATTGACCTCCCTTCGCTATGCTCACCAGCCAATCAGGAGAGTATGCAAATTACCCCAACAAAGATGGTGGTTATTTTGCATATATAGGCATAAAGTGGAGGAGCGGGAACAGTGAAGACCAAAGGCTCCAGCCCCAAGCAGTGAAGACTGGAGGCTCTGGGGCTGGAGCAGCCAAGACCGTCTGGCCTGGGTTCCGGGTGTCAGAGGAAACCGGTATAGGCAGCCAGGGGAAGGGAAGGCCTATTGCACGAATCTTTTCGTGCAACGGGCATCTAGTAATGATAATAATGATAATTCATTTGTCATTGAGGAAATTGGGTTATTATCTTCCCCACTGAGCACTGAGGGTGAAGTCCTTATGATATCTCGAGAAAAATAATTTTCTGACACGTACATGAAGATGAGTAATTTTCATCTGCATGGAATTCCATCTCTGTGTTTCTAAAATCCCATTCCAGTCATAGAAGAAGTACAACTGGGTATCAGTAGAGCTAAAAGCAAAGCCAGTGTCCAGAGTTTCTGTTCCATGTTTCAGCTGGATGCAGTTCAGCATCAGGCTAGTTGCAGTTCATTAGTCCATTGCATGTAGGATCCACATGGCCATGGGCCACATGGGAAAAAACCAAGAAGCAGGAGCGAGACCTCTGCAAGCCAGGAGTCAACCATGAGAGCACAAAAAGAATCAAGAGCTGAAGAGCAGAAAGGCACTAAGAAAGATCAACAGGGTGAGTTCCTTTGTTTGGGAAATTAAGCATCCCAAATTTCATGTCCTTGCAATAGCTACACCCATTCTGGCCAATGACCTGTTCCCAAGAGTGACTGACAGACAAGTATGTGCCTAATGTTACCCCAGCTTTACTGGACATGCATCTATCTTCCTTTTGTACCTTTCCTGTTATTAAAAGGTAGGTTAATTACAACGGTATCACATTGAGTGCATATGATGTGTCCAATATCATCTGAATAATTATGTATGCATAATTTCATGTAAAACTTACATCAAATCTAAAAGACTATCATTTCATAGATTCATCCACTTTACAATTTAGGAAACTGAAGGCCAGAGAAATTAAATAATTTTTTCATGTATGCCCAGCTTATTACTAGTTCAAATTAAGATCAATTTTATTCCATGCACTAGCACTATACAATGAACAAACATAGAAATATATGAGATAATCCAAAGCAAGCATTCCTTCCAGACATAAAAATCAAATATACTAATGTAATTTTCTCCATTTGAGAGACCTTGGTTATAAAGTTGAAAGATGATTAATAAATCACCAGGTTTACTTATAAGGGATGAGATGAAACAAATTTAAAATCTCTCCTTGAGGCAAATGCACCTTAATCTATAATCATGCCAGCTATATCTTCAACCAAGACTGGCTTTCAAATGACAATAAAGAAGGTGAAATTAATTTGTGGTCTAAGACTGAGCATTTAGAAATTGAAATAAAACTTCTGACACTAATGTGCAAAATATTGTCATATCACTTGAATCCTTGAATCATGTTTTACATATTCATGATAATATCAAGAAAGTTCACTATTTTTAACTTTCTGATTTTGTCACCATCTTTGTTAAAAGTTCTTTGCTGACTTTTTAGCTGTTAAAATTGGCAATACTCAGGCTGCCTTGTGTGTTATTTTGAATCAATCCTTTCTATTCTAGCAATAGCCTTTATTTATATCATTAGTGAGGACTGCCATCCAGTGTTCAATTTGATTAATAGCAACTAGCATTTCAGGTTCAAGCAGCTTCAACTTCCAAATACTGAACTTTGATTTTAACATAGTTAACACCAAGATATGTTGATTAATCAGCTTCTCTATTAGAAGATGGAATTTATGACAATGAGAGAAATAAAAGTCTAAACTACAGTTTCCAAAAGTTCATAATAGTGTTATTTTGCCTTTACATGTTATAAGCCAAACAGAGCTAAAAAGACTAAGGAAAAGACAATGCAAATATAGTGGTGTATGTAGCCTACATTTTAATACTTGGGCACATTTGGGAAAATTAAGTTTCATTACAATTCCATAGTTCCAAATAAACTCACAGGCAAGTTATTATAAGACTTAAGATATAAACCAAAGGAAATGTTTTTTTCTTGGCAATTGAAAGCCAAATGTTAGTTCTTTCTTCATTATAACCTTGAGTATCTTTGATATAGATAAGCAACAGATTCAAAGAGTTAGTGTTACAATAAAACCTTTGTATATGTGATCCGCTAGAAAACCAGCTCTGTGGGCCTGCGAAGGAAGTAAAGAATCTGTTTGTTTTTGTTTCCCGTTGGGGAGGAGGATGTTGTTGTTTTGACCTTTTATTTCGAAGATGTCTGTAACTCTGAGATTAAGAAACAAGTTTGTGGCTTTTAATGTTTTTCCTCATAGAATGTGATTGTTGAAGAATATGCACCGAAAGTTGCTTTCAAAAGTACAACGCTTTGTTGAATCTTAATAAATTGCAATTTTTTTTCTTGGCTATTGAAAAAAAAAAACACCTTTGTATATGTGAGCAATTGCTGGGTTAAATCACTTCGAATTTTAAAAGAAATGTGGATATTACAATGTACCCTGAAGAACTGGATTTGCTTGAGATTGAATTTAAAGTGCTTGCAAGGCCCAGCCTGTATGGTTCAATGGTTGAACATGGACCTATGAACCAGGAGGTCACTGTTCGATTTCTGGTCAGGGCACATGCCAGGGTTGTGGGTTGTGGGTTGTGAGCTCAATCCCCAATTGGAGGCATGCAAGAGGCAGCAAATCAATGATTCTCTCTCATCATTGATGTTTCTATTTTTTTCTCTCTCGCTTCTTCTCTAAAATCAATAAAAATATATTTTAAAAATGAAGTACATGTGAGGAAATGTAGAACACTTGTAGGAAGCAGCATATCTTGGATTTGCCTAAAGAACTTGTCTTTATAGAAGGGCATTTAAAAAGATCTCTTTAGGTCTTCCTCAAAGTAAATACATTTTGTATTTAAAATGCAAATAAATATATTTTTCATTTAAATGTTAGAGAGAGTTTGAATTATAAAGCTTATAAAACAGACTAGTTTAGTAAACCACAGTTTCAGATGAGCAGTCATTTTATACATAAATGTGCATTGTATTTCAAGTTCATATAACAATAAGTTAACTCTTTATAGTCTTTACAAATACTGGCCTTGCATAGACTGATGGTTTCCAGAGGAGATGGGGTTGGGGGACTGCATATAAAAGGGAAAGGATTAGAAAGTACAGATTGGCAGTTACAAAATAGTCATGGGGATGTAAAGTACAGGTGGGCACTGGAAATATCAGGGAAACAATTGGTAGAATGTATGATTGTCTAATGACTATGCTGTATACCTGAAACTAATACAAAATGATACTTGAATGTAATTGAAAAAAATTAATATATAAATAAATAAACTTTAAAAAAAGTATGGGCTCTGGAGTGAGACACATTGCCAGGTTCAAACTGTGGCTCTATTTTTTATTGTGGAATGTTGGAAATATTACTTAACTTCTCAGTGCTTCTGTTTATTTGATATATGAACCTTACCTCATAATATTGCTGAGAAATTGTAAAATTATTTTTTGTTTTTTTAATCTTTATTGTTGAGAGTATTACAGATGTCCCCCTTCTTACCCCATTATCCCTCTCCATGGTTCCCACCCCACACCAGGCCTTCACCTCGTATTGTCTGTGTCCATAGGTAATGCATATATGCATATATCTGGTATGTTCTTTGGTTAATCTCTTCCCACCCACCACCACTTCCCTCTGAGATTCATCAGTCTATTCCATGTTTCCATGCCTCTGGTTCTATTTTATTCATCAGTTTATTAGATTCATTATTCATTTATTTTGACTTTTAGATTCAATTACTAATAGCTGTGTATTTATGCCATTGTATTGTTAATATTTTTAAATATATTTTTTACTGATTTCAGTGAGGAAGGGAGAGAAAAAAAATCATTGATGAAAGAATCATTGATTGGCTGCTTCCTGAACAGCCCCTATGGGAGGAGATTGAGCCCGCAATCCAGGGCATGTGCCCTTGACTGGATTAAACCTGGGGCCTCATATTATGCAGGCTGATGTTCTATCCACTGAGAAAAACTGACTAGGGCTATTGTTCATATTTTTATCTTCATCTTTTTCTTCTTCTTCCTCTTCTTTTTTAAAAAAATATATTTTATTGATTTTTTACAGCGAGGAAGGGAGAGGGATAAAGAGTTAGAAACATCGATGAGAGAGAAACATTGATCAGCTGCCTCCTGCACACTCCCTACTGGGGATGTGCCTGCAACCAAGGTACATCCCTTGACCAGAATTGAATCTGGGACCCTTGAGTCCGCAGGCCAACACTCTGTCCACTGAGCCAAACCAGTCAGGGCTTCTGCTTCTTAAAGAATACCTTTCAACATTTCATTTAACACTGGTTTGGTGGTGGTGAACTCCTTTAGCTTTTTCTTGTCTGTGAAGCTCTGTATCTGACCTTCAACTATAAATGACAACTTTGCTGGGTAGAATAATCTTGATTGTAGGTCCTTGATGTTCATCACTAAATATTTCTTGTCATTCTCTTCTGGCCTGCAGAGTTTCTGTTGAGAAATCAGTAGATAGTTGTGTGGGCACTTCCTTGTAGGTAACTAATTGCTTATCTCTTGCTGCTTTTAAGATTCTCTCTTTGTCTTTAACCTTTAGCATTTTAATTATGATAGTCTTAGTATGGGTCTCTTGGGTTCATCTTGTATGGGACTTTCTGGACTTCCTGGACTTTTAAATCTATTTCTTTCATGAAGTATGGGAAGTTTTCTATCATTATTTCTTCAAATAGGTTTTCAGTATCTTGCTGTCTCTTCTTCTTCTGACACTCCCATAATTTGGATGTTGGTATGCTTGAAGTTGTCCCAAAGGCTCCTTTCACTGTCTTCATATCTTTTCTTTTTTCTTTTTGCTCTGCTGATTGGGTGTTTTTTGCTTCCTCGTATTCATAATCGCTGATTTGACTCTCAACATCCTCTACTCTACTGTTGACTCCCTGTAAATTATTCTTCATTTCAGTTAGTGTATCCCTCATTTCTGACTGGTTCTTTTTCATACCTTTGATGTTCTCACTTATTTCCTTGAAATACTGATTTCCTTGAAATTCTCACTAAGTCCTCTAAGCTCTCTTTAAGATCCTTGAGCATACTTATAACCATTGTTTTGAACTCTGTATCTAGTAGTTTTCTTGCTTCCATTTCATTTAGTTATTTTTCAGGAGATTTCTTATCTTCTTTCATTTGTGACATGTTTCTTTGTCTCCATAATTTGTCTGCTTCTATGTGTTTGTTTCTATGTATTAAGCTGCTATTGGTAGAGTGGCAGGTGTCCCATAGGACCCTGTAGTTCAGCCTCCCCAGTCATCTGAGCTGGGCACTCTAGGTGTGCCCTTGTATGGGCTGTGTACACTGTCTTGTTGTAGGTGAGTTTTGGTTACTGAAATCTGAACGAATGGAAGTTCTACTACTTACATAAATACAGAAGTTAGCACATTAAAACTGGTAGGAGGGGTAGAATGGGCTGGTCTGACACCAATGTGTGGTGTTTAGTTGTCACCGGGAAGAATTAACCTTCAGGCCAATTGGCTGTGAGGACCAGCTGCAACTACGGTGGAAGAGTTACTGTGCAGGAGATACCCTGTGGAGCAGAGCTTACTTCAGTGGGGCTTTGGTGTTCATTGAGTCTGCCCCTAGAGTGTATCACTCATGGATGTCCATAGTTGTAATCTATGGTGGTCTGAAACTATGTACCAGGTGTCCCAGCTCTGGTCCCTATCCCCCCTCTCAGAAGTGCAAAGTCAGCCACTGCCTGTGCCCTGCCTGAGGCTACTTATCAGGAGCTACATAATGATCTGCAGATGACTGGTACTTGTGTTGGGCATGGAAGTGCCCAGGAGAGGCCAAGTTGTGAAGCAAGGCAGGCTGCTGCCAATACCAGGCCTGGGGCCTCTTATTGAGAGGAATGGGGCATGCTGATACCACCTTCTGCTAGTTTGAGAGATTTTAGGAAAGTCTGAAGCCTGAGCCAGGACAGGCCATTAGTATGGAAAAGTCTCTGCAAACAGCTTAGGTGGGGCAGGATCTCAGGGAATGATCAGGAAGGAGCAAATAGTGTGAGCCAGGCTGACGGAAACTAAGATCTGGCACTTGCCAATTATCTTTAGGATGGGGAAGGTCTCAGCATAGGAACAATGACCCCTACAGGTGCCCCTGTCTGTTAGAAAGCCACCCCGAAGTTCTTCCCCTAGTGGCAGACAATCCAGCTACTCCTTGTTTGCCCTGGGTCTCCCAAGCTGCTGCCCAGCACTGGAGCTCAGTGTGAGCAAGTCTGAGAAAGTCTGTGTGTGGGCCCTTTAAGAGGAACTGTCTAGCTCTCAGTAGCCTTCATGTCACTCAGCCTCAATCCCCAATGGTTTTTACAGTCTGAAGTTATGGGAACTTATCTTCTCAACATTGGAACCCTGTGCTGAAGGGTCTGGTGTGGAGCTGGAACCCCTTACTCCCCAGTCTTGATATCTCTCTTTATTAAAAAATGCCACAAGTGGGTGTCAGACCAGCCTGTTCCATGCTTCTGCCCTTCCTACCAGTTTCAATGTGTATCTTGCTTGTTTCTCTAGTTGTAGGACTTGCACTCAACTATATGGTTGTTCTGTATTTTAGTTTTAATCATGATGTGGTTGTGGAAGGGAGCGAGTTCTTGTGTTTTCTTATGCCACCATCTTGGTTCTCCAAATTGTAAAATTCTTAAAACAGTGCATGACATGCAGTGAGTGTTCAATAAATGTTACTGGTTATTATAAATTTATGTACCACTTCAAAGATGCACTTCAAACCAAGTGAGAGCTTAGATTATCATACAAAGTGTAACATGAATACCATGTCAACTCGGTTTTTCTGCATACTATGGATTTGAAGGAAATTAATTCATTCTTTTCAGGTCATAATATCTGCACAGGGAAACACATGCATAGTACTAAAACCTACATTCACATCTGGATCCAAATGATTCTGGAGCATTACTGATGCTTGCTTTAAATGTATTGTCTCCTTTAATTGCAACAGTACCCCATATGAGGTACTTACTACTATTATTCTCATTGTGCAGGTAAAGAAACTGAAATTCAAGGAAGTTAATTAAAAATTGCCTGAGGTCATGTATAATAAATGACAGAGATAGACATTTAAACCCAGACAAATGACACCAGAGGCTGCCCTATTAACCACTTGGCTTTAAAAGTAGCTATCACCATTATTATCAGTATGTCCTCATATATAAGTTGAAACATTAAATAGCCATTGTCCTGGTTGCTATTTCTCTGCCTTCTAACTCTTAGTGACTTGCCAACATGAATCACAGTCTTATTCAGATAATGAAGATTTAAGCAATTTCATTACATACTGTTAAAATATAAATCTACATAGGCATTCCATTAAAATTGACTCTGTCAAAAGATATAGTGCATTTCCTGGAAGTCAGTACTGAGCTTTAGTTAAGAACTTTCACTCCATAATCCAATGCATTTTCATTGCCAGAATTGTCAGTAAAAACTCCAAGTTTTCAATAAAGTATTCAACCACAGAAATATTTAACTGTAACTTCTTTTCCTCTTCCTCTTCTTTTACTTTTGTTCCCTTCCTTGTTCTACGTGTCTTGTCTTGGGGATGGTTAGTTGTTTGAAATAGTTTTGCTAGTAGTTCTACAGTATATATGCAACCATAGTATTTGTTGAAATTACTCCTTTAATATTCCTCCTCAAATCCTCCCCTCTAGCTTTCTCTCTTTTCCTGCTTTTTCCTTTCTTTCTTTTTGTTCACAGATCCATCATTTTCTTGGTAACCTTAACCTCAGAACCATTTTATTTCTCCCTTTTAAAAATCATATCCTACAGCCAATCAGTTGTCAGATCTTATAGTTTCTACTCTTAAAATTCCTCTTCCAAATCCTACCACAAACACTCTATTTCATGTGTTCTTTATCTCCTCACTGAACTATCACTTTAGTTTCCCTACTAGCCCCTTTATTTGGAGTCTCTATTAATCAACTTTACCATTATTTGTAGATTAATTGACCCAAAATATACTTTGAAAACAATTCTCTATTTTTATAAATAAACAACAGCAACAACAACACAAATTTTCAATGTCTTCTCATAAAATCTAGCATAAAATGGTTCAAATGTACTTTAAACAATCTCTTCCTACAAAAAAAAATTACTACATAATATTGCTGACCATTTACCATGGTTTAACTCTTTCAAACTTTTTCCTTTCTGTGAAATATTCTTTTCTATTTCTACATGTCAATTACCAAAGTATCTTTCAAAATTCATCTAAAATGAAAGTTCAACCATAAATTTTTTCTATTTCCCTAACTGGACATGACTTTTCTATTTTCTGAATCTTAATAGCTCATTCATTGTATATATAGAGTTTATGGTACTTGATATACTTTGTAATAATTATTTTTATCTTTACATTTCTTTCACTAAGTGCTCAGATAATATTTGACTAATTTTGTAAGTCTCAAACATTAGGCAAAGATGACCAACTTCTTATAAACAGTAATTTGTTCAAATTATGCAGAAACAATGTAGTAGCACTTTATATCTGACTAGAGGCCTGGTGCATGAAATTTGTGCACTGGGGGGGGGGTTTCCCCTGAGCCTGTGTCCTCTCCCATTCTGGGATCTCTCGGGGGATGATCTAAGCTGACACTCAGACATCTCTCTTGCAGTTCAGGGCTCTGGCAGTCCAGGACCCCTTGCTCCTTATGGCCCACCTGCTGTGGAGGTGGGAGAGGCTCCCACCACTGATTCTGTGCTTGCCAGCTGTGAGCCTGGCTTCTGGCTGGTGGGGGAGGGGTAGGAGCTGCGCAGCTCAACCTTAGTGCTGGTCTTGCTACCTGCCCACTGGTTGGAGGAGCTAATCAAGGGCTGGGCCAGCCAGGGGAGGAGCCGTGGGAGGTTGAAGTGCCATAGTCACACCCTGCCCCCCTCTGTGGAGGCACCTGGACTGCACTGACCCCTCTCCCACTGCCTCTGTGGAAGGCATGGTGCCAGGACCTCCATGGTTGGCCCACTCCCTACCCACTGGTCGTTCTGAAATGTTGTTCCTCTGTCTGGTCTAATTAACATATTAGCTCTTTATTATATAGGATTATACAAAATTTATATTCTTTTAAAAATTAACCTATGAAGTATATAAGCTATAATGATGACTGATATCTTTTATAATGTTATAAGTATACATATAACATACTGCAAATTAATTAATATACATCAAGAAATGCCAACCAATGTCATCTGATTTAGAGCTTAGTAAATTTTTAATATATGTTTTATCAAAGGCTTTACTAAGGCATTTCCCCCAATGAAAAAATGTACAAGTTTATTTTTAAAAATGTGAAAAAAATGAGAACTAAAACATGTGCAATACAATTCACTTTATTATGGGATGCTCTGGAAAAAAAGTAGAATACAAAAAGAGATCCCCCCCCTAAAAAAAAGTAAAACACAAAACCTACTATTTAGTATTAGGAAAAATTCTAAAAATCTAAATCACATATTGTATTGGTCATAATGGAATTTCAGGCTACTAACCTTATCTCTAAGTTACCTTTCTCACTATTTAGTTGAGAATATGTTTCCTGATCAAAGATTTTGTGAATTAAATTCTTGAGCTCTATCACTAATTATTTGCTGTTTGATTATAATGAGAGCTAGGCCGGCTCTGCATCTGAGATTCCTTCACTGTGATGGCCATCACAAGGCTCTCCCTAGAAGCGCACGTAGACTGAGTTTTATTGGCTTTTCAAGCTGTGCCTAATTACCAGTCATCTGCCTGAAAATTTTTCAATGGTTATACATTCCTGATCAAAGCCAAAAGGACCTGGAGAAGTATATTTTATTCTATTTAAAGAAAAGGTGAATTTTAATCAGAAACAGGAATACCAGCAACCCTGCAAGGATGATACTGCAGTAACTCTGCAGAGAAGATGTTCAGCCCTGTGCTCCAAAGGCTATTTTAAGAA
This sequence comes from Murina feae, assembly GCA_004026665.1. Taxonomy (NCBI): domain Eukaryota; kingdom Metazoa; phylum Chordata; class Mammalia; order Chiroptera; family Vespertilionidae; genus Murina; species Murina feae. Next base: position 5,823 of record PVJC01023643.1, on the reverse strand, counting down.
GAAAATGATAATGGCATTTTTAAATAAATAAGAGCCGACAAAGTTCACTAAAAGTCTGTCTCAGGTTGTGATCTTAACTAAAGACCTATTTCATCCATAAATATAATCAATATTGTGTTACTTCTTAAAGAGCTGAGGAACTTTTAGACTTCTCATGAAGGCCATGTGGGCCAAGATCTCTTTAATTTTAAATTTGGCTTCAACTCAGAAACTCATTCATGAAGAAATATAATTGACAACTAAAGTGATTGGTTTTATTTGTAAGCGTCATTGCTTTCTGGTTCTGTTAAAGTATTCTTTTGCTTTAATATTCTCTCTTAAGAGGATACATGTGAAATTGAATTAATTTAAGTCATCTGGGACTTGTGATAGAAACTAAAGAGAATGCCATTTTAGAATTCAGATGTACATCATAGGATATCATAGTATGATGCTCATAGAAGTTGTTGCAGAGTATGTAATGTCCTCTTGATGTCCACAGAAGTCATATGGAATAAAGCAATGCAAGCTATAGAGTCATTTATTAAATTTACAGTTTAGGGGAGAATAGCACTAAATGGATTTGCTTTATTTAAAACATTGGATTCTCCCTCAGTCCAGTATAGGGGCTTTAGACATAATGATAAATTTAGATGATATCAAAACAAAATAACTTCTCAAGTTTATATAGGGGTAACAAAAACAAAAAAAGGGAAAAAACAGTACATTTCAATGACCTTGTTTTTGTTAATCAAACATAAGTTATTTATACATGAACTAATAGCTTTATTTGGCTTTAGAAACATTATAGAAGAAATGAATGTTACATCTTTCTGAACACATGATAAAATAATAAAGACCTCTTACTTATTTTTTCTTTATTTTTATTGTTGACACTGCTACAGATGTCTCAATTTTAACTTCCTTTGCCCATCTCCACCCAGCCCTCGCCACCCTTTCCTTGTGACCACCACCACACTGTTGTCTGTCTATGGTTTATGCATATATCTTCCTTTAATCACTTTTGGAAAGAAAATAAAAAGTTAATGATTTTTGTGCAGTGATCTTGTATCTTGCCAAAATATTGAGCTCTCTTATTAATTATAATAGTTGTGATTTAAGTCTCTTAAACTTTATAGGTAAAAGGTCATTTTCTCCACAAATAGTGACAATTTAGCTCTTTTCTATTTTTATACCTGCCTTTATTTTTAAATCTATAGCCTTTAATTTCACAGAAAAAAAGAAAAGTTGGGAAAATGGGCTGTTTGCATACAAGAAGCTAGAAAAAATGCTAAAAACATATTAAAAAGCAATTCTTAATAAAATATAAGAAACTAAAATTTCAACTGTAATCCTTAAGTTTAAATACATTTTTACTTATTTTCAATTAGTTACATCAGCATTTACTCTTTAACTCTTGAATGATTTAGATGTATGAGTGTTTGTGTATGCATGTGCATTTGTGTGTACATGTGTGGTTAAGGCTGCATAACTTATTTTTTTACCATCTTTGCTAGCAATATCTAGATTTGTTTTATTATGAACAGTACTATAATTATTTTAATATCATATTTAATTATAAAGTGTTTATAAGTGTGGGACTTTAAAATGTTATTATGCTTTGAACTCAGTTTCCTTCTTTAGTTCTAGAAAATTCTTGGCCATTAGTTCTTCAAATTGGTGTGCCAATTCCATTTTTTAAAGTCTACTCTACTATATTTCCTTTTAAATATATAATACAACTTATCAAATTAGTCTTCATGTCTCTTAATTTTTATTACATATTTTAATCTTTCTATTATTTCTTCCAGATTACAGAATTTTTCAGTATGATATGGCAGCTGATTTTATTAATTTATCTGTTTCCTTTTAGATATATTTTGCCTCTTTTTTTTGCCCATTGCCTGGTATTGTTAGTTCAAATGTTTTTCAAGATCTGTAACTTTCTGTTTGTTTTTATAAACATTTGCTTTTGTCTCAATCACTTGCTTCTTTATTTTGATTGGGATAATTTCACTAATTACAAGATCTATCATCTACCTACCTACCTACCTACCTACCTACCTACCTATCTACCTACCTATTTATCTCATCTATCTACCCTTAGGTATTTATTGAATTTAGTGACACTATTTAATAGGGTTAGTTTTCCTTAGATGTTTGTTGTTAGATTGTTAGATTTGGATCACTTTTCTGTGGCATAATCCTTTAGGCTACATTGGTGTTTTAGTAGCTATGCTTGTTTTCCATAGTATTTGTAACAATGACACCTATATAACACCCTCTATTCTTCCTTCTGTTAGAGATGACTCACAGTGTCTGCTCCACTATCTTCAAACTCAGGTAGGCAAGACACATATTTTTCTACAATTGAACATAATCATTTTAATGATCCAGTTTCCTAGATGATCATAATATAATCTAAGTCATTTTTTAAAAAAGTCTCTCCACTTTTTTGAGTTTTGTGTAAGTTCTATGGTGTTCATGTTTTGACAAAATATAGAGGGAAAAGTCTTTGGTATTATCTCTGTATGTTGGCATCTTTTTCTATCACTATCAGAACGTATAGATCAAGCATTCTCTGAAGTTCTTTACCACACACTTGTTCAGATCTGTTAACTCTCTCTACCATGTCTAATGACGTTCCCAGGTTTGTTTCTTGTCACATCTTAGCAGGAGATATTCTAAGACTATCTTAGACTATTGTTCCTGAAACAGAGGTCCCTCACTGATGAATCATGGGTCACATCTAACTCATGCACCTATTTGCTTGACTTACATTGTGTTTTAAAAATTGAGACATTTAACATAAGAAATCATATTTCAGGCTTGTTTTACAAAATAGCAAGAGCAGGCCACACTTACTATATATACTTGTCTGATAAAAACTGACTGAAGGTGTGTAGTTACCTGTACTTTAAATGGAGCATACACTTTAAACTTAACCTAGTCTCACCAAACTTTAGAGTCTTAGGAAAACTCATCTCACACATTTTTATTACCCAACATGTCCATGTATGAACTTGATTTTGTGAACATTGATCCAGATTCAGTGCTAATGTACATTATTCTTCTTATACAATGTAAATAATATAAAACCTTGGTGTCTTGTTATCTTTTCAAATTTAACTGAGAATAGTTGCATATATATCCTCTATTCTTGCACTCCACTAACCTAGGTGGAGTTTTGATTGTTTGCCCCCCATCCTGAACCACAATTAACCCAGGGAATAACAAGGAACAAGCTTCCATTCTAAGAATCACCTGTGTTTTTCCCTCTGACCGGAACCACATCTCCCTATTTTCAGAAATCTTTATTTTATGATATGGAAAGAAAAATAGTAAATTGGCATTCTTAATCTTCTCTGACTTGAGTCCTGTTAAAGCCTATCATTTGAAAACGGAAAAACCTGAGTATTGCCTCTTTTTTCTTCCTTTATTTCTGCTGTGCAATTCCCTTCCCTGTGGAAATGAAGGTAGGAACACCTGAAAAACACCAGAATTAAAGAGGAAAACAATTATGTTAGTACTCTAAGAATGAATAGACCTTCAAGAAAATGATCATTTATTACTACCAAAAACCCCTGCTTTGCAGAATCTAAATATAAAGCACAAGCAGCACATGAATATAATCAAATCTAAACTGAATTCAACCACTAATATTAAACTATGGTCCAATCACAATGTGTACAAATGTAATTTGATATTGAAGCTTTTCTACTTTATGTGATAAGAACTACTGGAGGACTATTTGGATTTCAAGAGGCAAGAAAAATGATTATGTTTCATGTTAGGAGAATGATATAAATAGGAATTGAACTTGGATATCTGTCCATATTTCTTACTTAGACTCTTGAGTAATTGATTAAAAAATTCAATGTACAGACATCTAGATTTCAAGTTGTTAAGCCACAAACAAAATTGGTATAGATTTATTTCCAAAGTCAAACCATGTTAAATAACACTGCTGTTCTTTGACTTTTATATAAGAAAATGATGCTGCAAGTTTATTTCTGAAATGCCTTAAACATGCAGGCATACAATATGGTAGCAACAACTGTAGTCATTATGCTGAACACCTAAAGATGATTGTTAACAGTGCTACTTTGCAAGAATGCAGATATGACTTTTTGACAAAAGGAAGAGGGTTCAGCTTTTATTTAATGTGAGATGAATCAATAATGTCTATGTTTTATACTATTTCTAACTAGTATTATAATAACAAAGCAATAAGGATGGGCATAAAAAAGGATTTTCCAGCAATGACGTTTGTTAAAACTACAGTAAGTTAAAAAAGCAGAATATGGAATCACTCCATTAGATAGTATTTACCTTATGAGTTCTTGCTGTCTTGAAAAGTAGGGAATGGAGTATAGAAGATAATTTCTTTAGTCTTATTTAGTCCCTATAAGTCTCAGAAAACCAAAAGGCATGGGACATAACAATGTTGTAAGAAAAGAAAGATGAAAATTTCAGGATCTCACATAGATAGTATTCCCCTCCTCCCTATGGTTCTATTAGATGGCCCTTTTTTACTTTAAAGGGAACCAAGATAAGTGTAGAATGTTGATGAACAGGCCAATCTTAGTAAATTGTATGAAAAAGGTGGTTTGCTAACACCCTCTCTGAGTCATTCCCTTTTTTAAAAATTTTGTTTTATTGCTTAAAGTATTACAACGATGGTCTCCATTTTTTTCCCTTGACCTTCCCCCCTCCTTCCCTACCCCCCTCAGTGTCTTGTGTCCATTGATTATGCTCATATGCATGCATACAAGTCTTTCAGTTATTTTCTCACTTTTCTTGCCCAAGTTCAGAAGGTGTTCCAGGCTAATTTGTCTGGAGAAAAGCCTGTGCTAAAATTATTTAGATTGAAAAATTAGTGGCACTGTATTTTTCCTACATAAGATTATTAGTGTCTTAAAAGAGGGCCTTTAGAAGATGAAATCTAATAGGAGAGATATCCACAGGCTATATTTCCTTTTATGTTCTACAACATGAGAAAGTGTATCTGTTGATGAAAAAGAGTTTTGACATTATTCCTTGTTCTTTCATTTCTGCCATATCCAAAATGCATATTCACCTCTCTAAGCTATAATCTAAAGAAAAGATAAAAGGCAGTTTATATTTCAAGATACAATTAATCAAACTACTTAAATGTTTAGATCCAATGATGTAAATATTATGCAGTTATGATAAATCAATAATTTTCAAAATATTTCAGGTCATGGGAAATATCAATATTGTATGTGAAAAGTTAGGCTACCAAAGTACATTCAGTAAAATTCAAATTTTGATTAAATATAAAGAAAATGAAAATAATTGTAGCACAATAGCAAATACCGGTTCATCTAACTTATCAAAATTAAGCATTATCAATATTTTCATCATTGTGTATCTAATTGAAAAAATATTTTAATTATAATTTTAAATTTCTGTGAATATTAGCCATATTTAACAGACTTTCCTCCTTTTATAAATTTTGTTTTTTGTTCAGAAAATTATTTTAAAGCACTTCTTCTTCCCTCCTATTCCTCATATCTTAACTAATAAAAGTGAAATATTAAAATTAACCGTTTCTTCGGGATGGGGTAAGCCACGCCCACCAGCCAATCAGAATGGCTGTATGCAAATTAGCTCAGGCAAGATGGTGGCTGGCAGCCCTGGAGGCCAGTGCAGTGCCAGCGGCAGGGTGAGCAAGATGTGGGGGTGGGTGGGAGGGAGATGGCATGGTGGTGGTTGGTGTCGGGGTGGGGAACGATTGGCAGGGGTGGCGAGTGGTGTGGGTGTGGGGAGAGATCGGCTGCAATGGTGGGTGGTGTGGGTGTGGGGAGAGATCGGCTGCGA
>PVJC01023642.1:0-26228 GCA_004026665.1 Murina feae | reverse complement strand
AGAGGGGTGACAAGGCTGGTAGGGGGGCAGTTGGGAGTGACCAGGTTTGTGGGGGGGACAGTTGGGGCAACCAGGCTGGCAGGTAAAGGCAGTTAGAGGTGATCAGCCTGGCAGGGGGGCTAGTAGGGGCAATCAGGCAGGCAGGCAGGTGAGCAATTAGGAGCCACAGGTCCCAGATTGTGAGACGACCTAAATTGGCAGTCGGACATCCCCTAAAGGGTCCTGGATTGAAGAGGGTGCAGGCTGGGCTGAGGGGACCCTCCCCCTACCCTGTGATGAATTTTGTGCACCAGGCCTCTAGTATTTCAATAACATTTTATTTATAAAAATAGGCAGCAGGCCACATTTAGCCAATGGGCAATAGTTTGCCAACCTTTGATCTAGGGCAAGCATGTCAAACTTGTGGCCCAGACAATATAACAGGATGTAAGAAACGTTTTAATAAAAATTTTGTCACTTAATTTTAACAATATCCTGTTATACATAATTATTAATAATGATCTACAACGTTCTCTAATGACTGGTTACTATAATCGCATTGTATTCATTTTCCTTTAGCATCTTACATGCAGGTGCACCATTTCTCTCCACTAATACTAGCAGCGAATATTTTAGCAACTGATGGCCACATCATTAATCTTATACTGACTTGTTTGGTGTGCGCAACAGGAAATATTTCGCTTTCAGAGAACAAGAAAAATAGGTTTATTTGTGTTATGCTTATTAATTTGTGCAGTTATTCAGTGTCTGATAAGTTAATGCTCAAGAAAAAAACATTAATTTTTATTAAAATATTCTATTATTTTATGTTAACAATTACTTATTTCAGTCCTTTGCATTCAGCATGTCTCTATCAAAATAAACTTATGTTTGTATGAAAATTGAGGCGTTTGGTTTTTTTGCAGCGCTCATAAACTCAAACCTTGTTTATTTGACCCGTGTTAGCCTTTGAGTTTGACATGCTTGATCTAGGGACCAGCAAGGTCAGTACTTCCTGAAAGCTTATTAGACATGGAGTATCTCAGATCCCACCCCACACTTTCTGAATTAATTTCATTCTAACAAGAGCCTTGGATGATTCTTTTGGACATTAAGGTTGGAGAAGCACTGGTCTCCCAGGGTGAGGCCACCACCACCCCTCCTCTGGGTTGCTATGCTGGACTGACTGGTCTCCTTGAACTTGTACCTTTAGCTAATGTTGCCACCCTTTATCATTCTCCACAAAGCAGCCAAAGGGGTCTTTTTAAAATACAAATTGGATCGCATCTCTTGCCTACCAAAAACCTTACAACTAGGGTTATCAGACTTAACCAAAAAAATGAAAAACAGGGTACCAAGTTAAATTGGAATTTCAAATAAGCAATGAAATATGTTTTAACATACGTATGTCCCTTGTAATATTTAGAACATACTTACACTAAAGAGTTAGTTGCTACTTATCTGAAATTCAAATTTCACAGGGTATTCTGTATGTTTCCTATCAGTCCCATGTCCAGTGCTCGAGGTTATAGGCCGAACTGCTTCTTACAGCTTGTAAAACCTGCATGATCTGGCCTTGTCTCCTTCCCAGTATCATTAGACATCACCCTAACCTCCTCCTCACAATGCTCTAGCCACACTGGCTAAGCTCCTTCCTGCGAAAATCTTGGACAAGCTGTGGCCTCCACCTGGAATTCATTCTCCTCCTATCCTGCAGGTCTCAGACTAAAGTCGCCTGTGTAAGGGAGGCCTTCCCTAACTGTCTAAATGAGCACATGTTTTCCACACAAGACTCTTCCCTTGAGCTTAAAGAAATCCAAAGAAGGAAAGATTTCTCGGGACTGTAAATATCTTAGTGAAAGAAGAATGAGGGATTCCTTGGGACCAGAAGGTCTGGGAATAATACAGAAGAGAGATAAGAACAGCATTGAATGAGGGCAGGGATAGGAGAGCAGAGGACAGGCGTGGGCCAGTGTGAGTGAAGGAAATTAGTCAGAAGTATATAAATAATAATGTTTAAAAACTGAATGTTTAAATTGGATTTGGCCTGTAGAACACATTGAATTTCTCAATAAAGTGTTTGAGTTGCTCAGAAAAGCAAAGAGGAGCCACAAACGTTGTTGAGCAGAGGTGACATCATGAAGTTGTGTTTTGGGAAAATGAACCTGGCAGGAGGGTAGACTCGACAGAAGGAAGGGAGAGAGGCCAGCCAGGAGGTGGTGTTGGTGGAGCAAACCTGAGTGTGTAACTGAACTACTTGAGCAGTGTAGGAGTGGGAAAGGAGCAGAGAGAGAGTTAGATGATTAAATGAAGGCAGGAGGGTTAGAAAGGAGGCTTTCAAATTTGTTTATGAAAGAACTTTTAAAAACATGGAGAAACAGCGTACCTGTGTAATTTTCCATATTATGAGTTAGAAGCACTAAAAGCCCCCTAACTGTCGCGTGTAACTCTTAATCCCTCTAAAGACGTGAGAGTTAAAATATTTAGAAAAGGGAGATTCTAGACAGCCCCCATGCACCTCTCTTCCTTCCTTTCTTCCTTCCTTCCTTCCTTCCTTCCTTCCTTCCTTCCTTCCTTCCTTCCTTCTTTCCTTCCTTCCTTCCTTCCTCTCTTTCTTTCTTTCTTTCTTTCTTTCTTTTTTCTTTCTTTCTTTCTTTTTTCTTTTTTTTGAAGCAAAGAAAGAGACATTCACAAGGGAGGCTGGCTGAGTCATGGTTCGAAATAGGTCATGCTGTTGAATAAGGGAGCCCTCAATGATGGAGTTAAATGGCCTCTTCACTCACAATGTTAAAAGCATTTTACTCAGTGAGTTTAAGCTGTCTGTGCTCCGTGTTCTCTGGCTGAATTTTTTCAAAGTTGATTTAATCCTGGCACTTCATAAAATGTGTGTAAAGCAAGAAGATTTTATTCATGTTCAAGAGAAATCTCTGAAAGAGTGGAATAAAACCAAATGCATGGAAACAAGCTCAAATCTGGCAACGGGAAAACACAGATGTGCAGGTTAAGTGCAAGATTCAGGAGACGTGCCTCACCCCCCCGCCCCTAAATAAGTTTCTAATCAAATGCCAGAATGAAACATGGAAACCTGCCAAAATGTCCTACTTGGCTGCCTTCACTCTTGAAATCATTCCTTTTTATTGCATCTGACCAGGCTGAGATGCATTTTCACAAGAGTGAAAATGCCCACCAACTGATGTTTCTGGCAATTTTGTGAATTATCACATAAAATGAAACGCTAAACTACATTCCTTTCTCCCTGGGGTTTATCTTCACACTCCTATTCATGCTTGGCATCCCTTCTGCTTGGTGTGACTGCAGTCCCCAAACTGAGCTGCTGAAGATTAGACTGTGATATGCTAATCATTTTGTCTTTTAAAAGACTAAATAACCTATTTAAGAAAACCATTTAGGTTCGTATAATTCTTTCCTTCTTCTTTTCCTTTTCTTCAGTAAGCTCGACGTGATTAGCTTCAATCAGGATCATACAATAACCGGAGAAAGAACACACTTCAGAGATTCCCCATAGAATTTTGCCGGTGGCCCCCCAGGCTGCAGATTTTACCGACTTTCTGGGAAGTGAGCTAGGTGCGATAAGATGACTAAGACAGAAACTGGCGAACATCTCAGCTTCAGTGATCAGAGTTATCAGATTGCAAATGTTTAAGAGGCACGATGTGTTCTGATGAAATTTCCAAGGTTGCCCACTAAAAAAAAAAAAAAAAAAAGGAATTTTAGAAGATTTCTTAGTGCCAAACTAAAAACAGTAAATATTAAGTATAACTGAATTAAGGAGGGCTTGTACATCATTAAGGAAAAATGGAGGGAGTGTGTCAAAAGTATAGCCAACTAGAGAAAGTAAAAGAAATTAGGTCAGAATTGATGATCTGTTCCACAGGCATTTCTTGAGCAGCTACTATCTACCTGTCTCCGTGTTATATGTTGACACTATAAAGATGAGTTTGTCTTTGTCCTTTATCTTGTAAAGCTAATCGTGGTACATGAAAATGTAAAGAGATTAGTTCTTTCAGATGCTGGTGAAAATGCTTCCAAATTGGGATAGTTGCTTTCTTTCTCCTCTTGGGCTACTTTTTGTTTTGAAACCAGAGAATCTATGGATCTGGGCTGCCAGTCACTACTTGACCAATTAAGCAGAGACAGTGTTGAATCACATATGAGCATTTATTCCAATAATGCCGGCAGTATGGGAGAGCAGCAGGTCACCCACGAAAATCTGCTCTGCACCCCACCCCCCATAAGCCAGCTGCTTATATGGGATACAAAGATTACGTGGAAGAAGTGGGCAAAAGGAATAAGAATGGGTATAATGGTTACAGATTTTGGGCAATGTGGGCTGGGCATTTGCAAAGGGCAGGGGGTATCAAGGACTCCATCGTTGCCTTTCCACAAAAAGATTGGTTGTTAATCTTTCAATGAAGATAGGCAGCTCCCAGATGAGGAGGATAGGCTGCATTTCCGGGTGAGCTCCCAGGTTCTGTGTCTAATCCCCAGCCATGTTTGAATGTGCTTCCTTTAATCAGAACAAAACAACCATGGTTCACAGAACATGATTAATATTTCTTATTAATATTTCTTATAACTAATAGCTAGTCCCCAATATTCTAATTCTACCCCTAACAGTTTCACATGACAGAGTCAAGCTTCCAAAAGCACAAAAGCATGGCTTTGGTTAGAAGTGAACTTTTCACATAACACATGGCCCACTGAAAAATCCAGACAGTGGCATATATTACTAATGAAGAATTTAAAAACATAATACAATGTTCTGTAAGTGAAAGTAAAAATATATGTAACTAGAGGACTGGTGCACAAAATTCATGCACTGGGGGGGGGGGTCCCTCAGCCCAGCTTGCACCCTCTCCAATCTGGGACCCCCTCGGGGGATGTCCGACTGCCCAATCCTTGTCCCTCTTAAATCCAGGATTGCTGCCTCTTAACCACTAGCCTGCCTGCCTGCCTGATTGCCCCTAACCAGCGGTTCTCAACCTGTGGGTCGCGACCCCTTTGGCAGTCGAACAACCCTTTCACAGGAGTCACCAAAGACCATCCTGTATATCAGATATTTGCATTACGATTCATAACAGTAGCAACATTACAGTTATGAAGTAGCAACAAAAAAAATTTTATGGTTGGGGGTCACAATATGAGGAACTGTTTTTAAAAGGCCAGAAGGTTGAGAACCACGGCCCTAACCCCTTCTGCCTACCAGCCTGATCACCCCTTAACCACTCCCCTGCCAGCCTGATTGATCCCTAACTTCTCTCCTGCTGGCCCGGTCACCCCCAATGGTCCTCCCCTGCCAGCCTGGTTGCCCCTAACTACCCTCCCTCTCCTGCAGGTCTGCTCACCGCCAACTGCCCTTCCCTGATGGCCTGATCACCCACAACTGCCCTCCCCTGCTGGCCATCTTGGGGCAGCCATCTTGTAACCACATGGGTGGCCATCTTGTGATGACATGGGTGTGGCCATCTCGTGCAAGGGCATGACAGTCAATTTGTATATTACCTCTTTACATACAGGATTCTGTTCTGTATAACTCATTAACTAACTTTAGATATCCGCTTAGTTTCCTTTTAAAAGCAGTTAGTGTGTCCATACCAGCATTCCCTGGCCATCATTCATACACCCACTAAATGATTGTACTTTCTAATACTGTATAATACTGTACATAACAGAAAGGTCTTGGTATTGTTACAGATATTTTCAACCCATTCATTAATCCTTCAGAACCCTCTGAGAAATATAGTTAAACCATGACTAACCAATGTTTTCCTCACAATAATTCTTCCAAGAAAGAAAAGCTTGCTTTAAAAAATAATGGAGGGTTATTTCAGGATAAGACTCTGGAAGATGATAGAAAAACCAATTATGAATTCCAAGAAAAAAAAGTAAACAGCTCTAAGAGGAAATATAATTATAGTACACTACTTGACTCTTTATTGGGGAAAATGTAAGCAGCACAAGAAAATAGAGTCATAACAAAGTAACTGCATTACAGGATGGGGAAAGGAAGTGAGTTAGTGTGAAAGAACTAAATTCTCATCTATTACACAATACAGCAAATAGATGATATAAAAAATGATTGAATTGAGAAACAGAAGTTCAGAAAAAGAGAGATATTTTAAATTAAAAGAGAATTACAAATCTAGTGTGTGATCTTAGGTTGACAAACCAACTATAAAGGCTATTTTAAGGGCAACTGGGGAAATTTAAATATGTACTAACTTTTCTATGATAATGAAATTGTCATTTTTCTTAGATGTGATAATATTTAGGTATGCATAACAAATAATATCATAATAATTTCAATATATTTTAAAGTACATAAACATTTTTAAATACTTTAAACAGACACACATCAACATTTTAAAAACAGACTTTTCTATTTGATTTTGAACATCACCTCGATTTCAAAATGTGTTTAAGTAATTTTGACAGTATATCTCTGGATGAGAACACAGCCACCACTATATCCCATAGTCAAAGCTAATCTTTTCTAAGATGACTCTTGCTTTGCAAGATTCTGAACTTTCACAAAACAGATTTAATTACTTTCAGTGCACTTTACTTAATTAGGCAAGAATTCAGACAAACAGATTTTAGAAAGGTTTTTCATTATCAGATAAAAACTAAAAGAGACTGTGACCTAGATTAAATTAACCAAATATTCTCCAAGTATTCCAATTCATTAATGGGCATGGTTGGTAAGTCTCAATCAAACTAAAAATTCACATCATAACTAACTGTTATGGGTTGATGGTTAAGAGCAGAGCATATGTGTGGCGAATACAAAGGGGATTCCTATGTCTGTAAGATTCTCAGGGTAGAGAGGACACTGGGAATGTGACCTGCTTTAAAAATCGACAAAATAATCTTACATTTTAGCTTTAAAATTATGATTTTTAACATGGATTTAATGAATAAAATACCATACCTGAGAGCAAAACACTTCTAGGAAGAATTTCACCTAAAAATGCATTTGACACACAAAGTAATGCGGTGCAAATTTAAGAGTTTTTAGTTGGTTGGTTAACATTTGTTTCACTTAAATCCCTTTTGCACTACTATAAGGAAGATACCTAAGGGGTAAGGCTTGATCCAATTTTTAAACTATTATATGAATAATTAGGATAAATGAAAGATCATGTAAAGAAAGAAACTGATACACTAAGGGAATATCCACACCACTTAGTTAATTGGAATGGCATAATAATACAGTCATATTTTAATTTGGTGGGACGGTGTTGACATGTAATTACTAACTCACTTAATTGGTTGATTTTAACTTATCAATAAGTATAATTAATTATTATCCCTTCATTCAACAAATAATTATTTAGCATCTATATACAGGTATATGTGCTGGGGTCTAAGAATACAGTAACAAACAAGATAAATACTATTCTCACCCTCATGGACTTTACACTCTAGTGGGAAAGACAGGTCAAAAAAGAAATTTAAATGAAATATAACCAGTGTTCTCAGGGGAGAAGTCGATGAATGACTTGAAAGCACATAGCAAGGAACCCAATCATGTCACTGAAATATAAACCAGGCACCTGACAGCCCTCTCTGTATCGAACCCCTTTCCTCAGCGTTGAAAATTCGAGAGTAAGTGCAGAATCCCAGTGATGTTGGTGGCTATGCAGGAAAAGGGCTGTCCCAGCTGAATATATGATCCCTCTTCAGAGCACTGTCTCCATTAGCACTGCAGTTTATGCTGGCTTTGTTTTCCTGGAAAATGCATAGTAAGTTTTGTATCCCAAAGAATGCTGGGTGGGGCACTTGCCAGAATTATGAAGGTGGAATGACTATGGGTAGCTCTTCAGATAGGTGACAGGGTGGAAGACAGGCCTGCTTCTAACCTGAATATAGATATTAATAAATATTGCAGCACCAAGTAATTCCAGAGAGACTATTAAAATGAATCTGGAACACCTAGATCATCTCCAAGCATTTGGGTTAGATGACTGGGGGAGAACCAAATAAGTATATTGGAAAATTCCAACTGTAAGCAAAATGTGTGCTCATCTTGTGAGCCAGATTTTCATTAAATTTGAGAATAACTGGTGTGTTGTTTATTTGTTTGTTTGATTGTTTGTTTTTTCAGAATGTCCTTCTTGTTGAGGTAAGCTGACTTTATACCCATATTTGGAAGTAGTTGAAAGGATGAACGGTGAATTTTAAAATATAGAGCTTGTTATCAAGTTGCCCAAGGATTTATTGAGTACCCCTGTGTGGCTCTCCAAATTTATTGAGTAGGAGCCAACTAGAATCAGGGATTTGAAATATCTCATTTAAAAGGTTTATATATTTAATTCCACACATGTCTAAATTGGTCATTATACCCATCTGTGAATCAGACATTTTTACAGAAGAGAAAACTAACTCACAAAGCCAAATTTACATAATACTTAAGCCAAGGTTAGGACCCTCTTCACCCTTACCTCAGTGTTCTTGCTAATGACTTTGAGCAATTCTACCTTCAGCATCCAAATCATAAATATAATCAATTTTAAAATGGCAGTCCAAAGGAAAGCTATGAATTAATTTACCGTATTTTCCGGGGTATAAGACGATTGGGCGTATAAGACGACCCCCAACTTTTGAGAAGATTGTCCTGGGTTAAAAAGTCCGGATGGAGACCATATGTGGCACAAAAAAGAGCTGACCAGAGATACTTGTAGTCTCTGTCTGGCTCCAATGAAATGAATGGAGTGCGGCTGTGTTTGAGCTTCTCCCACCGTATGCGGCAACCGCAGAATTTCCAGTCCGGGTCAGAAGTTTCAGCACCCGACCTATAAGACAACACCTGGCGTATAAATACGGTAATAGTTTCTGTTTAAAAAAGAAGGAAGAGAGGGAGGAAGAAAAGAAAGTGGAGGGGAGAGAGATAAAGAAAGAGATTAAGGGAAGGAAGAAAAGCAAAGCAAAGCAAAGAAGAGAAAAGAGAAGGAAAAGAGAGAGAGAAAACACAGACCCTGGGGCAGCAGTGGACTGCAAATGTTCATGTTTCCTTCAAGAGCACACCTGTCTTATCAGCTGGCAGAAATTCGGGGGGGGGGGGGGGCTGTCTTTAAGCTTTTGTTACACAATTGCCTGTGTGTGCCATATGTATCTGCAGTTCTGGCTCAGACATAACCCATAAAGTAGAACCTAGCCAAATGAATTGCCCAATGCTGGCTGAATTCAGACCTCTTGTTTTGATAATCAGTTCCTGACAGCTGATTTTTGTCCCGAGGACAATAAATTGCTGCTGCCCATTCTACTCTAATTGAGCAGCAGCTCATCAGTGGAGATGAGCCTCAGCTCACTGCAGGCTCACACCCTCAGAATTCAAGGGCTGTCACCAGCTGCCATCCAGACACATCTCACTTCCTAGCTATGGAGTCCCCTATTGAGTGGGGAGAGCAAGGGGGAGGTGTTTATCCATTCAGTGTATTCAGATGTACATCCCTGGTCCATGAAAATTCATGTGTCCTGTATTGTGTCACATAACCTCAGGGCCATATCGTAGTCCTTGGAAGTGTGTGAGCGAGTCCAAATGTACTCAGGAAGTGCCCCACATGCTCTCCAAAGGCTGAATTTAGCCTTTCAACCCAGTTCAGAGTTTGAGGAAATACTCACCAATGTATTTCCCCAACCCAGCTTCCAGAAAAAAGCACCGGTCCAAAAAAATAGAACCAATTCCTCCTCCTACTTTGACTCCACTTTGATCGCAATTCTAATGGGATGCATTATTAATAAGGAATATAATTATCTGCCTGAATGAAAAATCTACTATGCTGCCCAAGTGCATTCGCTTGATTTTGTCTGTTCTCTTTGCAAAGGATGTTGTTGGATCGGGAAGGACCGTGAAAGCACTGCTCAGCAGCATAGAAAAACACAAGCCCAACATGATTCAGGTGGCCAGGTGAGGAGGACGCACATCACTGTTTCTGTCTTTCCAAACAAGCCCCAGAGGGATGCTGGTATGGGATGCTGTTTTCAGAGAGTAGAGTCTGTTCCAAACCAATGACCTTGTGCTCTGGGCTATTACAGTTTGGCCACACTGTACACACAGCCCCTTGAACAGCAGGCCTGAGAGAGAGGAAAGGGAAGAGCACGTGCTTTGCTGTGGCTGAGCCCCTCTTGACTGTGCCTGGAGCTGTTTCCAGGAGCAGCTGGCTGGACCCCGGGGCCAGGAACCCCTCCCTTCCTTTATTGAGTAGCAGAAGCATGAGTTGGAGGGCTGGGATGATGCCCCATGTACTCAAGGGGGGGGGGGGGAATACATATTTTACATACTACATATTTTAATGATATTTCATTCTATTTGCAATTCACAGATTTTATTTGGATCACTGAAGCTTTACTTTTTTTCTTTTTTAATGATAGTTTGTTGGTGAAGAGGACAGCCAGAAGTCATGGCTTTAGACCTGACTGTAAGTGTTTTTGGGTTTTGTTTGTTAATGGGTTGCCTCATGATGGTAGTTTGTGTAAGAAATTCCTATTTGTCAGCATTTTGTCTAAAGTGGGAACTGCATAGGTTTGAAAGATCCAGAAATTTCCAGTTTTGCTAGTGAAACTAGAACTCTTCACAACAAGGGCTTACAATTCCTGCCTTGTTCCCTCACAGGAGCTCAGTTGTGCGCATGGATATATTGGTATCTAGGTTTTCATTAGAACCTTACCTCCAAAAAGCTCAGAGAATCGGTTTCAGGTGGAGGAGGAGGACTCGGCCTCCCTGGGCTGACACAGATGCACAGGATTCCTGCCATGGCCGCGGTCCCCACATGGGACATGGACAGGCACGGATACGGTTCCGAGGCATTCTCATACCGGGCAATGCACAGCACTGACATGCAGTGAGCCTGAATTTTAGCACACGAAGGGGAAGTCTAGGTCATCTCCCCACCACTCCAAATGAAAGTTTAGTAACACAAAGAATTAAGTGAACAGCATAGGGAATATAGTCAATAACATTGTAATAACTTTGTATGATACCAGATAGTAACTAGAGCTGTTGTGCTGACCATTTTGCAATGAATAAAAACATCAACCCATGCCCAGCCACAGTGGCTCAGTGGTTGAGTGTCTACTTATGAACCAGGAGGACACGGTTCAATTCCCAGTCAAGGGCACATGCCCAGGTTGCGGGCTTGATCCCCATTGTGGGGTGTGCAAGAGGCCACCAATCAATGATTCTCTCATCATTGATGCTTCTCTTTCCCTCTTCCTTCCTCTCTGAAATCAATAAAAAAAATTTTTTTTAACATTAAACCACTATGTTGTACACAACAAACTAAGATCATATTGTGTGTCATCTGTAATTCAATAAAAAAATAAAATACAACTTCATAGAAACAAAGCAATAACAGAGGATTGGCTGAGCAAATATCTATAGATACTATCTCCACACTTGCCTTCAGACATGTCTTCTGGAAGACTGTCCTCATCTGGGGCAGGAGGAGAAACAAGCAGCTTGATTATTTATTATTCTAACACTGGAGGTGATTTCTCTTTTCACTTGCATAGGCAGACTTCAGCTTGATTTTTACAACTTACATTTGTTCTCAAGCCTCTGGGATAATTTGGCCACAGTTCTCATTAGCAAGCTGAACAAACATTGCAGCAAGAGAAGCATGCTATGGATGGGTATGTGTCAGTGCAATTTAGCCAGTGACTCTTTATTTGAAAACACAAGTTTCATTCCTACGTGGGATGTATTAAATCTAGACAATGTCAGTTCTGGGCAGATAGGCCCAAGAGTGTGTTCCTGTCCAGTTACTTACTGGTTTGGGGAATATAACCTGGATATAGTTAAAGTTGGACATGGTTAGTAAACAGAAATCTTCTAAGGAAGTAATGTAAGACACTGTTCAGAAAAAGTTTTAACTGAAAGACATTCACTTCAGACATTCCGTTAATTACAAAATTCTGTGTCACTTATAGCAATAACATTAATAAAGTAATAACAGCAAACACTAGTAAGTGGCTATGATGTTTCCTACTCTGTTCTAAGAGCTATACACAGATTAACACATTTAATCCTAAGGTAGATGCTAAAGTTATGCCCACATTACAGATGAGGAAATGGAACATAACAAGATTAAATAGCTTGCCAAGGTCACATAATTGTAACTGTAGAGTCAGTACGGAAGTCAGGCAGTCTGGTTTTAATCACTGCTCTTACGCTTGCAATATACCTGTAAGTAACATCTGCAATTGCAAACATAAGGGTAGGACTTGCACCCATTTACCCAGCTAGAGATCGCTCACTCTGGCTCCCATCCTACTCAACCAAGTCTCCCTCTTATTCCACGACACTCTGCAGGTTTGGCTTTCTCATCTGGCTTTTCCCAATCTGAGTTGCCGTGTTGCCTGTTCTAGGGTTTGCATTGCTCACTGTAAAGTTGCTATTGTCGCTGCCATCAGGGTTTCCTGATGCCCTTTTAGCTAGCTCAGAATCCCTGTTTCCTCTTTCTTTCTGGATTTCTGAATCTGTACTTTTTATTCCTTTTTCCAAATTGACTCTTTCCTCTATGTCCAATGACATCTTTTCTCCTGCTCGTCCATGTCCTCTGATCAGTTTTCTCAAGAACATACAGTTTGGACGGTCAAATAGTGACACATAATGTTAGTCCCCCGGAAAACAAGTTCCTTTCCTCTAGCATGTTCTATGAGCAGGAACCGGTTGGTTTCTCCATGCGGAAGCATCTTTGGTCACAGAAATCAAAGCAGTGGTGGGCAGTACCATGGAAGTAACTTTCTCAGGACTCTAAGTGCATTGGCTGCATCAAGGTATAGTTTCATAAAAGTAGGCAAGCGTATCGCTCACCTGCAATACTGTGACAAACAAACACAGACTCCAAAACATTAGAAGGAGCTTGAAAAGTCACTGGACCATAAGCACATTTATTCTGCCTCAAGGCCTCCAATAAAGAGAGCTACGATCTTTTCCTTAAGGATCCTTTTCAATAAAAATCATCTTCCTTTCGATAAATTCTTCTTTTGCTTAACCTGAGTACCTTCTATGACACTAAAATTCATTTAGTCTCCTTCTGCCCTTAATAGAGATGAAGAGCTAATCGTTGTCATCTGCATTGTGAACTCCAGGCATTCTCTTCCTCAAGCTGAACAATTCCATTTCCTTCATATTGTCTCCCAGGTGTTGCTTCCCAGCTCTTCAGCCTGCCGGGGACACTGAGTAGTGTGAGGATCACCTCTTAGTTACAACAGCCTGCACACCTACTTACGTACTGCAGTATCGTAATACCTCCTGTGTGAACTGCACTTTGTGCTTTTCAGAGTGTTTGCGCTGGCATTATGCCATTGGATACTGCTGTGGAACAACAAGCCCACATTACTAACTCTTGCATGCTTCTTACTATCTGCGGGGCTGCCTGAGCCCTTCCTCAGCTGCGGATACCAGAAATACAGTCATTCTTTATTGTATGTTGGCTTGTCTGTTTTGTCTTCCTGAGTTCTCACTCGGGTCCAGGTCCCTGCTGGGCTCACCCTATGCATTGCTTATCATGTTTTTCACTTGCTTCTGCCTAAATGAAAAGTCCTCACCATTGAAGTGTCAACACTAACATATGGTGGCTTTTTGCTTGTTATCTAAATTTTGATTTTTTTTTTCTTCTCTCTCTCTGCTCAGATGCTGAATTTGAGATTCCAAACTTATTTGTGGTGGGTTATGCCTTAGATTACAATGAATACTTCAGAGATCTGAATGTAAGTGTTGCATGCATATCCCTACCTCCATTTCACAAGGACTTAACAGCTCCATCAATTTAACTAATTATTGAAATAGTAACAATGGTAGCTGCCATTTATTGAGTAACTTTTATGTCAGGAATATTCTGGCACTTTGCATGCTTAATCTCAATTCACTCCCCCCACTACCCTGCAAGGGAGGAAGTGGAGTGATAGAAGCAATTATGATTATCTCTTTTTAATTTCTATTTTTATTTTTTATGAGCTCTATTTTATTCTAAAAAAATAAGGAAGCCAAAAGCAGAGCTGTGGCTTGGTATTGATTTTTCTCCAAGTCATTGACTATGCCTACTTACCCATAGTAATCCTATATAATAAAAGCCTAATACGCTAAGTGTTTGACCATTCAACCAGTCGCTATGACGAACACTGCTGGGGTCCAGCCAATCTGGAATGGGCGAGATGGGCTGGGTATGCCCTGGAGTCTTCCCGTGGTCCCTTCCATCCCTGATCGCACCAGTAAGGTCCCTCGATCTGGCCTGCACCCTCTCACAATCTGAGGCCCCTTGGGGGATGTCAGAGAGCCAGTTTCAGCCCAATCCCCATAGGCCAGACCAAGGGTCCCCACTGGTGCACAAATTCTTGCAGTGGGCCCTTCATGGTAAATATTTTATAACCCATTTTGTGTTGGAGCTTGAAAACTAGCAGTACCAATTCGAGTGGCATGCAGCTAGCTCATAGCTATTCCCAGTTTGGGGGCAGTAGTTTTATTGGTGGCAGGAACAGCACCAGGGGTTACACTGGTGGGATCACACTAGACCTGGATTCGGCAACATCGGTACTTGAGTTGTGGCTAAAAAAGAATTTAGAGCCAAGACTCAAACTATAAGAGAACATTTATTTGGAAAATCACAGAGGCATAAGAAGTAATTTGTAGAGGCATAAGAAGTAATTTGTAGAAGAAATGGGCTTAGGAAACAAATTAGATAAAAGAAAGGCCCTTGGAGCTTGGAAGTGAGGAGAGTCCAGGTGACACACTTCAGATTTTAGGGAAGTAGAGGGGGAAACTGTGGTATGCTCCCATGAGGAGAGGGTGATGGGTTTTCTGTCCTAAGGGTTTTAAAGGTAGAGATTTTAGGGGAATATCTCAACAGACTATTCACAGATATTCGCAGCAGCTTTTCAGGTATGTCTTTCAGTGCTGAGGTCTCCACTGATTGATTGGCTGGCACAAGGGGTCATTAGTCAGTGCAGTTGGCCCTGAGGTTAGCTTTTCTGGTTTTGTTGCTTTTCTGGGCCTGGAGCTGAAGCACAACTGAGGCCTAGATGTTATCTCTAGGGAGGAAAGCTCAGGGGTCCAAACTGCAGGAACAGCAATATGCTAGGAGAGGAAAGGTCACCCTGGGGACAAGGTCCTATGCTACAGTTGTCCTTTGCTAGGCACCCAGGACTTTGCACCTGGTGACCTTCTGTACCATAGTTTTCACATATAGACATAGACCCTTGGCTGTGTGACCCTGACCATTACTGAATGATCTAGACATCTTACCCAAAACAGACCAGTCTCTCTCTCTCTCTCTCTCTCTCTCTCTCTCTCTCTCTCTCTCTCCCTCCCTCCCTCCCTCCCTTTCCCTTTCTTCCCCCTCCCCTCTTTCTCATTAGAAACTTAAACCAAAATCACAGAGACCAAGGAGTTTGAGGCTTAAGCAGCAGATTGAGGTCTGGGGCTAGCCCTGTTCCTGTCTTTCATTTCTTCATTACTCAGCTCTTTCTCTGCTTCTGTGAGCTACCCAGTATCTCACCAATAAATCTCCCTATTTTGCTTATGTTAGCCTGACTCCATTTCTGTTCCTTGCAACCAAAATATTCCTGATACATTTCTTACTATCCAAAAAGGTCAAATAATTTTATTTTTTTAATCCATATTATTTTTGTTATGGCTGTTTCTCCATTCACCCTAGGGGCTGTAATTTTACCAGTAGGAGACTTCTCTCTCCACCACAGCTAACCATACTGCTCCCTAAGCATTTCTGGTTGTTACAGACTTAGGGAGCCAAATTTAGAAAAAAGCTCAAAACTAAAGCAATGAAGCATTTTTGCCAAGCATTTAAATGGATTTCTTTAGATGTTACACACACACACACACACACAAATACACAAATATCCTATATAATAAAAGCTTAATATGCAAATCAACCAAAACAGCTGGTGGAACGACCAGTTGCTATGACTCACACTGACCAACAGGGGCAGATGTTCAATGCAGGAGTTGCCCCTCGCCCACAGGCCCAGGCCAGCCAAGGTGAGTGCCAGCGGGTGGGGGTGGGGGGATAGCACCAGATCACCCTGCCACTTAACCCACAGGGAGGCGACCAGTGGTGATGGTGGGGTGGGGCCAGCAAGCAGCTGGCACTAGGCCAGCCAAGGTGGGTGTCAGCAGGGGCCACCTGATCACCCCACCTGTCACCCCACAGATCAGCCCTGATCACCGGCCAAACCTAGGGACCCTACCTATGCCTGAGTTTTGAGCATCAGGCTTCTAGTATTTAAATAAAGAGTAACCAATATAGGATGATGGTCTTTATTATGGCATAACTTTGCGACTCATATTTTATTAAAAAACTGATGCATTATTAAATTCTTTATTGTTTCAGCACATACGTGTGATCAATGAAAAGTATTGAGACTAAAGAAGCAAATTCTCTCCAGATAACATCATACTTAAAACTACTTTCAGGAAGCCACCGTGTAAAGTTTGTCTCCCCAGGCGTCCTCACTCAGCAGGGTAAAAAAGAAAAAAATGTTTTAATGACAGAGCTTTCTTTCCTGAGATTATAACATAAAGAGTATTAGAAGTTCTTAAGGAAAAGAAAGCAATGTTTTTATCTGACTCGTTCCAAATTAAACACTCTGCCTGGTGACTCATGAGTTCTATCTACCTTCACACTCCTGAGCTACACCTTCTTTTGTTTTCATTCATACAGTCATTGTGCTCGAATACTTTACCCCCACCTAGTTACTCAAATGTTTCTCACTTAACTTTTTAAAAAATATACTCTATTTCCTTGTAATATTTTGCAGTCTTAAGAACCTGGGAGCCTTTTAAGTGAAGCTCTGAGCCCATATACTGGAAATGCAACTAGATTCCCATACTTTAAAAAAAAAAAAGGACAGAAAGGACAATTTAATATAAATTTCTGTTTGCACTTTCCTGACAGGCCGTTATTATCTGCTTTGACAAAGCCTTTCTGAGCCACAGCATACAATGAATGTTAATGATGTTATGAAACGAGCCTTGCCCAGTGCTCTCGATTGGAGCTTCCGGTATGTGATAACGGTATGTCATGGGTGCATGGATGTACTCAACTGTGCTTAATACTCTGAATTTTAATTAGAAATAATACAATGGCAGCAAGGCCCCAGTTGCTAAGTGGCATCCTTTTATTCATGTGGGACATGAATAAATGGCAGAATTTGGAGAAGGGGCAAAGCGTTTTCAGTGCTCAAAACTAAACAAGAATAAATTTTTCCTCTTACTTGCACCAGAGGAAAACAAAACAAAGCATTATTATGTGTTATCCTAAACAGGAACACAGAGGGTGAGTTATTATTTTAAGTATCCTTTTAAGACTGACCGCACAATCCAAGGCATTATAGAAAGAAAATATATTTAAGAAACTTTTTTCTGAATAATATTTTTCCATGCTCCCTTGTTTTATGAGATGTTTTCTAATTTATGGGGATTTCAATTGAAAATAAACGTGAGTGCCCATAGAGCTGTTTTTTCCTCACTTCCTAAAAGGAGCAAATGCAAAATAAACAACTAAGCCGCCTTTGTTTGATTCTGAACTGTATGTGGCATATTGTTATCAGGTTCTAGCTTCCTTTAAATTAATAAAGAATAAGAACCCATGTTATGTTTCATAACTGCTTACTGTTTTACTTCCACCTTCATAGCTTTATATACTTTCAGCTATTAAAATGTGTGTGAGCTGCTAGCTTAAATATACTACTGCATATATCTTCCCTGTGGCTTTTTTTTTTTTTTAACCTGGAAAAAATCCAATACAGTATATGCACCAGTATAAACAAATGATTAAGCCAGTCTTGATCTGCTGCTTTTCTCCTCCTTAAGTTTGTTTGTAAGAACAAGGAATTTTAGTTGTAGAAGATTTTCCTGCATATTTTTGTTCCAGCCAAAAAAGAAAATAAACCACACCCAGATATCCCCAGGAGGAAACCAGTAAAGGGAATTCCTTCTAGCTTTGTTCCATAGAAGAAATAGGATCTGAGTTATAGATTGATAATTCTGTATTTCTGACCTATTTCTTGATGTGTCAAATTAATGTTTAAGCACAATTTTTTATTATACTACATTTATATCAGAATACCTAAAATAATCCAGGCATATTTGATTTTAAATATAAAATTATCCATAAAATATAATGTATTAACATATTTTCTTTAAAATGTTGAATTTTAATAACCATCAATATCATTTTGAGGGCTTTATGTTTATTAGCATTAAAAAGAAAAGTACATTTCACAAGATTTTGAGGACTTGCACTAGTTAAGGCTGAAAAAGAAAAATTAAATACACATTAATCATTCTTGCCATGTTTTTCTACCAGATAATATTTTGACAATGATACCCAAAAATGTCATCTTGGGAAAGATAGTATTTCCTTTTCTCCTGCAAAACTATAATCTATTTAATACCACTGAGTTTATTAAACCTAGACTAAAAATGTAACAGCTTCCTACCTGATTAATGACCAATACATTTATTAAAGTAGTGTTCCAAAACAGCTGAACAGGGGGGAAAGGTGTGTGGTATGTGTTATTGGGAAATTTTGGATTTAGTTACAATAATTTGTAATACTTTTACTGCAGTGGTAAAGTAACATAACTGGTAATACTTTGGAATCTTCCAAACAAATGACAACCTCTCATCAAATTGGACCTTTCATTCCAGACTGGACTGTATCACATATTGAACCATGTACCTACCCCCAATGTGAACTGCAAACACAGTTGACCCTTGAGCAACACAGAGTAAAACTGCTTGGTTTCACTTATATGAAGATTGTTTTCAATGACTATGCCTTCTGAGACTGAAAACAGCGCCCCCAGCACAAACAGGCATTTACTCAGCCTCCCTCGAGGGAACTTGTGTTTTCCCAATGGAGGGGGAAGGAAGGTAACCTATCGCACTCTGGAGAGCTGGTGTCATGCAAACATTTTGTCACTTTTGTAATAGAGGTAGGATGTTCTAGGAAATCAAAACTCTCCACCACACTCTTGGCCCAGATGTCTGGCATATTTGGACAAAAATAATATTTGGGATTTTTACTTACTTTGCTATCATGGTGTGACTTTGGGATCCTCCTATGCCATTTGAGGACTGAGGGGCAGGCTAGTTTCGGGAAGGGAGGCAGGGAATCCCGAAGGGAAGATTTGCTCATTGATGCTGGGAGCTGTGTGTGGAAAGGAAAGAGAGGGCTTCATTGTTCCTTGGCCTGATAACATCCTATGCTCCATCCTGAAGCCTGTGAAGAGCAGTGGACAAGGACACCAGCTGAAAGAGCTGTTTGCATGGGAGCCCTAGTGCCACGCGGTGGGACAGACAGGTCCTTCTCTGCGTCTCGTTGAGATCATGGCACAGCTTCGGTGAGGAAAGGAGCGGGGAAAGAGCTCCACTTTAGGATGCCAAGCATTCTGCAGTTTGGGGAGCCCTCTGGGCTGGAAGGGGTGTCCACATCCATGGTGCTTCACAAGACGCCACCCTTTAGAGGTGTCAGGGGCCAGAGGGAGGCATCCACAAGGAGCCCACCGCAGCCCGGGAGAGGAGTGTTGCTGGACATGCGTGAGAAAGCTCTGCGCATCCAAGAATCACAGCCACTGCCTTGGTTCGTGGCCTGCGCTGCTGGCGCTTTGCACAGGACACCTGGCTGAGGGGAGCAAGCAGGGGCTGAGACCCAATCCGCACTCCCCCTGCCAAGCCAGGTGCCATGGACCCTGGCTGAGGACTGGCTCGCCCTCCCCTTCCCCCCTAAGAAGCATCTTTTTCTAAAAGGGGTATCTTTTTCTAGTCTGGAAAAAAAAATGTGTGGGGTTTTTTTGTTTGTTTGGTTGGTTGGTTTTTTGTTTTGTTTTGGTTTGGGTTGGGTTTTTTTTGCAATTTCTTGGCCAGGAGAGGGGTGGCTTTTTGTGCTAAAGTGAGCTTTGGTCAGAAATAGGTAGGGGAGAGCATGAAGGCAGGGTGCAGTACTATAAGTCCTGCATTTTCCAAGGGGGAGAAATAAGCCTGAACTAATGTTATGTGACCTCATTTGTTTCCAGAGCCTAGTGGGTGTGTATTAGTGAAGAAGTTCTGAGTAAAGAGGGCAAATGTAGATGACTCACTTTTAAAAATGGCTGTAAAAAGAAGAGACATATAACCATGGCTAGAGATTTTAAAGATGCAAGAGATCTGTGCGTTTTTATTTGCTATAAGAACAAAAAACAAACATAGGGGGAAATCTATAGGGAGTGTGTATTTGTTATTGATTGATGTGTCATAAATCACTTCAAAACCGAGTAGCATGTATTTATTATTTCTCATGGTTTGCAAGAGCTAGGAAACAAAGAGGGCAGTGGGATGGTTTGTGTCTGCTCCGCGATGTCTGTTGCTTCAGCTGGAAGATTCAAAGGCTGTGAAGCTGAACAATCCAATGTGGCAGCCATTAGCCAGATGTAATTTTTAAATTTAAATTATCTAAAGTTAAATACATGCTACATTATAATTGCTCAATGGACTCATGTGTGGTAAGTTGCTATATTGGACAGCACAGGCAGGAAATTCCCATGATCACAGAAAGTTCTGCAGAGATCTGCTCCGAAGGCTTGTCTAGGGGTTGATGTTGGTTGTTAGCTGGAATCATGACTGAGGCTGTCTGCTGGGATTTTCATCTGTGTTCTCTCATTTGGGCTTCCTCACAACATGGTGGCTTGGTTCCAAAAGCAAGTGCAGAAGACAGAGACAGAGAGAAGCAGATGAAGGCCACATTGCTTTTATTTATTTTTTATTTGTATTGATTTCGGAGAGGAAGGGAGAGAGAAATAGAAACATCAATGATGAGAGAGAATCATTGATTGGCTGCCTCCTGCACACATCGCACTGAGGATCCAGCTGGAAACCCAGGCATGTGCCCTGACCCGGAGTCGAACTGTGACCTCCTGGTTCATAGATCAATGCTCAACCACTGAGCCGGGCCCATATTGTCTTTTTATATGACAGTCTCACTTCCATCAAATTCTGCTAGTCGAGGCAGTTACTATGATTTGTCTGAGTTCAAGGAGAGGGAACATAGGATGCCACCACTCGGTAGGAGAACAGCAGCAGCATATAGTAAGGAGATAAGTGGAGTGAGGTTCATACCGCTGCGGCCATCTTCAGGAACCGGAAGATGAAATCTGCAACAGAAAGGTTGTGAGCCCTGCAGATTTCCTGCCAATAAGATTAGGGAAGGAGTTGGGTGAGGTTAATTGACATATAACATTTATTCGTTTCAGATGAACAACATAATGATTGAGTATTTGTATGCCCTGGGACATGACCACCACAATGGATACCGTGGCCATCTGTCACCATACAAAGTTACAAATTTATTTTTTCTTGTGATGAGAACTTCTAAGATCTACTCTTTAGCACCTTTCAAATTAGCAATACAGTTATTGGCACCTGTACCACCATGCTGGACATTACATCTCCAAGACTTGTTTATTTGATAACAGGCCGTTTGTACCTCTTGACACTCTTCACCCATTTCACCCCCATCCAATCCCCCTCTGGCAACCACCAATATGTTCTCTATCAACTTTATTTTGTTTTGTTTGTTCTTTTTTTTTCTTTTTAGATTCCACATATAAGGGAAAGCATACAATATTTGTCTTCCTCTGTCTGACTTATCTATTTAGCATAATACCCTCCTGTCACAAATGGTAAGATGTTATTCTTCTTATGGCTGAGTAGTATTCCATTATGTGCCACATGTTTTTTCATCCATCAGTGGGTCCTGAGGTTGTTTTCATGTCTTGACCTTTGTGAATAATGTGGCAATTAACATAGGGGTGCAAATACCTTTTTGAATTAGTGTTTTAATTTTCTTCAGATAAAAACCCAGAAGTGGGATGGGTAGTTCTATTTTAGCTTTTTGAGGAGCCTCCATACTGTTTTTACTAATGTGGTTTTCTAATCACGCACTGTATTTAAACCACTGTTCGCTTAAATGGCACCTATTTTCAATATCATTCAAATGGTATTGTTTTCAATATCATTATGGCTTAAATGGTCTTTTAAATACATAAATTTAAATTTCCATTTGATACAGAATCTACATTTTCTCATTTTTGGCATGGTTTATTACACACACCACAACATGCTTTAATTAAGAGACCTGCTAAACTTTGCTCAACTGTGGCTGCACCCAATGACTCACCAGCTTTTTATTTTTTTCTATTTTAAATTCAGTTCAACAACATCTGGTAGCTTATATAAGGAGAGAGGATGTTCTTTACAATCAGTGATTTTTCTGGACAACATGTTTCTGCAATTGGCAGACTTCCATTTTCCTCTGAGTTGCTCTCTTCATGTAGTCTAACACGGGCGTCTTCATTTTTTCCTCTATATTAATATTGGCTGGAATTTGGTCTAATCTTGCACAATACATTTTTTAATGATCAGTTTCTAAATCTCTTTTATTGATATGTCCTAAAAAGGGAAACCAGAACTAATTATGAATTAATTAGAAAAAAGCAAAAGTAGCAGTCGCATACACTTCACATACAAAGCGGCATTTCTTTTAGGGAATTTTCATTATGAAGTCTTTTTAGTGTCTTTGACAGCCATTAAAAAGAAGATAAGTATCAGATGTTGCAAAATGTATCTCTAGATACACTATTTTTTTCTACCCAGATGTTTTTCACATCCTTTCTGACTCATAGTCCTTCAGACAGAGACAAACGATGCATGGTACTCACCCTACTAAAGGTTCTTGAAATATGTCCCTGGGTTTCTAAATATTCCTGCTTTAGCTGGGCCTTTTTCTCATCTTGGAAATGGGAATGGGGAAACTATGCTTGTTGTCTGCAACAGGAATTACATTCGCTTAAATAAGACCCCTTTACAGTTTTCCACGGATGTTTCTTCAGGCAGAGGAGGAACAACATCAGCTCCGTTATTTACTCTCCATCTGTTTGCATTTGCATTTCACTGGAGGAAAAAATACTCCAGGAGCATTAAAATGCACTGTGATCAAACTGGGCAGACAACAAGGTAATAATCGGCTCCAGATACTTAAGAATATCAAATGACTTTTAGCAAAAAGATGTTGACATCCAATATAGGTGAATATTGATTATAAATAAGGTGCTATTCAAAAAAAAGCTATTTTGTACTTTTCTTTGCATGGAACTATTCTAGCTCACAAATAAATGGATGGCTTACTTGAATATTTGGTAGTTTGCAGGGTTTTAATAAATACAATATTTTTACTTCCTCTTTCAATTTTTATTCCTGAGTATTTCATTAAAGACTAAATGTGGTCCTCAAGCCCAAGAAGAAAACAATTTGGTTTAAAATTTTACTTTTGAAGGGAAAGTAATACACACACCTGGAGATACAGTGAAATTCTTTGAGATTTTGGCACAGTTTCCAAAGTTGGTGATGTCTCAAAGGGTCACCAGTACCTCCACTCCCCCATTTCCAGCCTCAGTGAGACCTTAAACCCACTCATTCTTCTCTGGACAACATAGTACCTACCCCAGGTTAAGAAATTGCTATTTTCCTTGCACACGCATCTTCACAGCAGCACTATCCACAATAGTGAAGGAGTGGAAGAAACCCAATTGTCCACTGATGAATGAATAGAGGAGCAAAATGTGGTATATACACACAATAAGATAATATCATTCAACCTTAAAAAGGAAGGAAATTTTGTCACTTGCTACAACATGATTGAGTCTTGAGAATATTGCTCTAAGGGAAATAAACCAGTCACAAAAACACAAATACTGTGTGATTCCATTTATATCCGGTACTTAGAGTAGTAAATTCATAGAAACAGAAAGTAGGATGGTGGTTGCCAGAAGCTGTGAGAGGGGAGGATGAGGAGTTATTTAATTGGTGCAGAGTTTCAGTTTTGCAACATGAAACAAGTTCTGGAGATGGATGCAGTGACAGTTGCCCAAGAGTCTAAATACAATTAATGTCACTGACCTGTACACTTAAACATGGTTAAGATGGTAACTTTTATGTGTTTTTTTACTTCAACTATTAATAAATAAATAAGTTTTATTAGTATTTCTTCAGAAAGGTTTTTAATTCCCAAAGTTGATTTTCTTTTCAGATTTTCCAGTGTGCTGAGAGAGAAATGGAAATCAGCTGTGTCCGAGCGTCCTAAAAATAACAGATGTCTTTATTTCATCTCTTCTTGCTTCAGAGATGTTACCTGATTTTTCCTGAAAAAAAACAGATTGGGTTTTAGAAGTTCCAAGATTTTTAGAATTGAAATTCAAAAGGAATTGTGCAGGGTATTTCTTTCAAAGGTTTGGAAACTTGCAATTAGCTCTTACCCTCACTCAGCTAGAGAAATGTAAATTCTTGTGGAATGAGATGGATGATTCATTTTAAGACGAAGAGGAAAGGACCTGGAACAGAGGGAATGGTATATGGTACAAATACCAGAGCATCTTTTAGTGTCCTCCTACTTTCTTGGCTTTTCTCTCATGATCAGCTGGGCAATTTTTCTTGTGTGGGTGTTGAAGACAGAGTCAAAGTGACTAAAATCTCAATTTTTGGATACTCCCACATGCAACGATTAATAATGTGACACTTCACTCTTTTCCTTTTCCTAACCTGCTGCAGGTACACACAGGCAGTTGAATAAATCTGTTTCTGCACTGTAGAGTAAGCAGGTAAGTGGCAGAAAGGCAGAAAGTGACCTTCATTAAAGCTTTTCTTTAATGAAACCCTAGCTGGGTTTGCTCAGTGGATAGAGTGTCAGCCAGTGGACTGAAGAGTCCCGGGTTTGATTCCTGTCTAGGGCACGTACCTTGGTTGCAGGTTCTCAGCCCTGATTGGGGTTCGTGCAGAAGGCGACCAATCGATGTTTCTCCCTGTCTCTCCCTCCCACTCTCTCTAAAAAACCAATGGAAAAATATCCTCAAGCTTGGAATAACTAAAAAATAATACCCCCACTCCACTTGTACCCTCCTCCAGGGTTTTTCTTCTTTTTCCTTAAGTTTAAAATATATATAATTTCAGAGAGGAAGGGAGAGGGAGAGAGAGAGATAGAATCATCAATGACGCATCAAAAGAATCTTCAATCAGTTGCTTCCTGCACATCCCCTACTGGGACTGAGCTCACAAACCAGACCTGTGCCCTGACTGGAAGTTGAACCATGACCTCCTGGTTCACAGTAAACACTCAACCACTTAACCACACAGGCTGGGCTCCAGGGTCTTTCTTAAGTGTAAATTTCATTTTTGTGGGAAGAGAGATGGTTTTTTCACTTTCCAAATATATGGAGTATTTCACCTACAGATTAGTTTCTAGTTTGGAAGCATTTATGTAGGCCTCCCAATAGAGTTCCAAAAAATACAGGCCTTCTCTTTGAGTCAAAGTAGTTCTGTTCATTCATTTAACAAATATTTATTATTTAATATATACTAAGCATTGGCCTTTAACGTGTATTTACTAGACATGTATGCATGTCTATTTAATATGGCCCTTTAATATCATAGATAATGGCCCTTTATCAATCAAAAGAGTATCTTGAGAATGACCCTATATTTAAACCAAACAATGACCTTTACAACCAACTCACTGCTGTATAATGAGGCATGTTTTTAAAAACTACACAGATTTCTGACTCATTTCTGGGAATAAAGAGACCAGTTATCTTTCAAGTGTGATATTTCCCAAAATAGATGTGGAGGGGCTGGTACAAGCTTGCTCCCAGGAATCCAGCCTGGCCTTGAACACTGACACCTGTGACCCAGCTCTAGCCCAGGGCTTGTCTGCACAGGCCCCAGACAGGGGCAACACAGCAACACGCAGAGGCTCCAGTCCGGCTGCTAGGCGCCAGTGCCTCGGGGGCTAAGGGCGGCCCTGACTGATCGGCTGCTTTCTGGCCCTGGCCTTGGCCTGCAGGGACTGTCTGCTCACCTGACTTCTAGACTTGAGCTCAGCCACAGGACAGGCCCCTGGTGTCTTGGTATTCCCAGCCTGCTCCCGGCTTGTTGCCCTGCCCCCACAGTCCGCTGCTGCTCAATAGCAAGCTTGACAGTTGTGACTAATAGCGGGCAGGTCATCCTTTCAGCTCCAAGACTATCTCCCATCTACCTCATTCCAGCCTGTCTTAAACAAAGGCGTTTTCTTCCCGGGACCAGCAACCCGGAGCTGCCCTGGACTGTGAGTTTGCTTCCTGAAGTCTGCAAGCTAATAGAGAAAGAAGTTTCCTTCATATTCCTTAGAAACAAATGGTGA
>PVJC01023641.1:0-26224 GCA_004026665.1 Murina feae | reverse complement strand
AGCTGAGCTGAAGGGCTCAGCTTCACTTTCGCTGCTGCCGCAATGGAAAGGGCTGTTTACTCAGGTCCGGGAGTGGCGGCCGCCATGTTGGCTGGGCTAATTTGCATACAGCCGCTCTGATTGGCTGGTGGGCGTGGCTTACCCTGTCTCGGAGAAACGGTTAATTTTAATATTTCGCTTTTATTAGTTTAGATAGTGTATGAGCATCCATGTACAAATTTTTGTGTAAACATGTTTTCATTTCTCTCAAGAATAAGCATAAGAATAGACTTAGTGGGTCATATGTTAAGTCTATATTTAACATTTTGAAGAATGGACAAAATACTTTCCATAGCAGATGTACCACTTAAATTGACACCAGCAATGTATGAGGGTCCCAATTTCTGTACACCTTTGCCAATAACTGTTATTTTCTTAATTATAGTTCTTAATTGTAGTCTTAACTAGGGGCCCGGTGCACAAAAATTTGTGCACTCAGCAGGGATCCCTCAGCCTGGTCTGCACCCTCTTCAATCCGGGAACCTTTGGGGCTGCTGGCTCCTAACCGCTCACCTGCCTGCTGTCCTGATCCCCCTAACTGCTCTCCCCTGCAGGCCTGATCCTCCTAACTGCTCTCTGCCTTCCTGATAACCTGTAACTGCCTCTGCCTCAGCCCTGCCACCATGGCTTTGTCCAGAAGGACATCCAGAAGGTCGTCTGGAAGATGTTCAGTCTAATTAGTGTATTACCTTTTTATTAGTATAGATGCCACCTTGTCTTAAAAAAAGCAGGTTGTTAGCAGGTTTTCCTATTGTGGAAGGGGAGCCTGCAGTAGTATCCTGGGTTCTGACCAGGGCTTATGCACTTGTGCTTTATCTCAGCAGATGAGATTACTAGAAGAAGACTCTTGGATGCACCTTGAACATTTCTATTGATTTTGCCAAATCCTCCTCCAAAAATGTTGAACCATTTTAAACTCCCACCAGCAACCATGTGTGTGCACTCTGTCCTACTTTGATGCCAATATCATTGATTTCACCCTAGAAGCTTCCCTCCCCTCAGCTGAGACTGCTTGGTACTTGAGCCAAACTCACTGTTCAGCGTGGGACTTGATTTCCCAAGATAGAATTATGGAGGAGGAAAAATAGTGTTTCTCTACCCTTCTGAGTTCTTAGTGGAGCCCCTTGTAATGAAAGAAGATTACCAAGAGAAAAACAAAAGTTCATTAACATGTGCCCTCGTGTATATGTGTGCAATCCCAGGGAAAAATGAATAACTCCCCAAGGTGGCTTAGAATCCAGATTTAGATACCTTCTTCCTAGAGAAAGGGGACGGAATATCTAGGCCTCTTAGAGGAGAGTACATGAGCTTTAGGAAAAATGAATGGGGGTGGGGGAGATAGTCTGTAACAAAGTTTGGGTGTGATGTCAACTTCTAATCTCTAGTCTCCTGTGACAGGAGTCAGTCTTCACTGGCTGATGACACTTTTCCCATCAAGGGAACCTTTTGTGGGGGTCCGATTTTAGGCAGATCATGAGACTTTAGTGAAAGCCTTTCCTTGCATTTGCTGTTTTTCAAGCATCTGCAGTTCAAGATCATCAATATAACAACACAACATATGTTGGGGTGGCAAGTTCTCTGACCTTCAGAATAAACCCAACAAAAGCTTGTTTCCTTTCTTAGATGATTTGCCACAGTAGTGTTATTCCCTGGAGACAGTATTCTGACCAGACCTTCCTGGGAGTGGTCGTAACATATGCTGTGCTTGTAGAAAGGTGTAGGCCATATCACTAAATAAATCAGCGTTAGTTTTCTCATCTTGTGGGAAGGGAGATCAAGTTATGATAGTTTATCTCCTTTTCCACAGGTTTCCTGCAGATTTGTGTCTCTGCTGTAGCCCCAGTGGCCCCAGCGCCTCCTCGGCTCTGGGGCTTGGAGCTGCTGGGTGCCAGGCCCACCTGAAGGTTTGTGTCTCTGCTCCTCCAACCCCAGAGCTGAAGCGGGGCTTGGGGTTGCTGGGTGCTGGGCACCCTGTGGGCTGTGTCTCTGCTCCTCTGACCCCAGCAGCCCCAGCACCTCCACAGCCACAGGGCTTGGGGATGCTGGGGTGCAGGGCCCCCTGCAGGCTGGGTCTCTGCACTTGCTGGGGCCACTGAGGTCTGAAGCATGGAGACCCATCCTGTAGGGGGGCCCGGCACCCCAGTGGCAGCAGCAAGCAAGCAGGCCCAGAGGCCCTCTTCCAGTGGGCTAGGGCAGAATGCCTGCGTCATCACCATGGCGATGACACAAGCATCTTGTCCCAGCTGTGGCCATCTTTATCTCAGAGCGATGGTTAATTTGCATATTACTCTTTTATTAGATAGGATTATAGTTATCCTAATGGGTGTGAAGTGGTATATCATTATCACTTGGTTTGAAATTCCCTAATGAATAATGATGTTGAGCATCTTTTGATGTGATTATTGACCTTTTGTATATGCTGTTTGGAAAAATGTCTACTCAAATAATTTGGCCTTTTTTTAATCCTTGCCCAAGGGTATTTTTTTATTGATTTTAGAGAGAGAGAGAGAGAGAGAAACATCAATGTTAGAAAAAAACATGGATCAGTTTGTATCCCGCACATGCCCCGACTGGAGATTGAACCCACAATATAGATGTGTACCTTGACAAGGTATCAAACCCACAATCTTTTGGCATATGGGGCAATGCTCCAACCAACTGAGCCACCCAGCCAGGGCTAATTTGGCCATTTTAAAATGGGGTTATTTATCTTTTTATTATTGAAGGTAAGAATTCTTTATATATTCTGGCTGAAAGTCCCTTATCAATATATGATTTGTAAATGGTATTCACATTTTATAAGTTGTTTTTTTAAGCTCTTGATGGTATCATTGGCAACACAAAAGTTTTTAATTTTTATAAAGTTTAACTTATCTATTTTTCTTTTGTTGGTAGTACTTTTGGTTTCCTATTTAAGAAATCATTATTTAATTCAAGGTCACAAAGATTTACTTCTCTGTTTCTTCTAAGAGGATTATAGTTTTAGCTCTTTAATAATTTTGAGTTAATTTTAGTGCATGGTATGAAAAAGAAATCAAACTTCTTCCTTTGCATATGAATATCCAGTTGTCAAAGCACTGGTTATGAAAAAAATTATTTCTCCCCTACCAAATTGTCTTGGCCTCCCTGTTAAAAATAAATTGACCATAAGAGTGAGGGTTTATTTCTGGACATTAAGTTCTGTTCCATCAATTTATAAGGGTTTAGATCTAGTGCCATATTGTCTTGATTACTATACTTTGTATTAAGCTTAAAATCAGTTGAGTGTGAGTCCTCCAACTTTATTGTTCTTAATATTTCTTTGGCCATTCTGGGTCCCTTATATTTCCACATGAATTTTAGAATCAGCTTGTCAAGTTATGCAATAAAGTTCGAATTTGATAGAGATTTCATTGAATCTAAGAACAATTTGGAGAGTATTGCCATTATAAGGTTATTAAGTCTATGACCTGGTCATGTGATTCAGATGGCTGGAGCACTGTCCCATACACCAAAAGGTTGTAGGTACCATTCCTGGCCAAGGCACATACTAGGTTGCAGGTTTGATTCCCAATTGGGGCACATTGGGAGGCAACCAATCACACTGCTGTTTCTCTCTCTTCTCTCTCTCTCTCTCTCTCTCTCTCTCTCTCTCTCTCTCTCTCTCCCCTCCTCCCCCCCCCACCATCTCAAAAAATCAAGAAACATATCCTTGGGTGAGGATTGAAAGAAAAACATTATTAGGTCTAACAGTCCATTAAAATTGAATGTCTATCCATTTATTTAGGTCTTCTTTAAGTACTTTTAATGATGTTTAGTAGTTTTCAGTGCACAAATCTTACACTTCTTACATTTATTCTTATTCTCTTTTGTGCTATTGTAAATGGAATTTTCTTTATTTCACTTTTGGAATGTTCATTGCTAGTGTATTAGTTTCCTAGGGTTGCTATAACAAAGTATAGTCTAGCTACTTTAAAGCAAGAATTTATTCTTTCACAGTTCTGGAAACTATAAATCTAAAATTAATGTGTTGGAAGGGCCATATTTCCTCTGAAACCTCTAGGAGAGAATCTTTCCTTGATTCTTCCAGCTTCTAGTAATCCTTGGCATTCTTTGGATTGTGGGAGTGTAACTCCAATCTCTGCCTCCATGTCTGTCTTCCTTCTGTGTGTATCTATCTCCTCTAATTATTATAAGAATACCAGTCATATTGGATTAAAAGCACACCCAACTCTAATATAACCTCATTTTAACTAACTCAATAGGCAATGATCCTATTTCCAAATAGATTTTTTTGAGGTACTGAGGGTTAGAGCTTCAACATACCTTTTTGGGGAATATAATTCAACCCATAATAGCTAGTGTATAGAAATACAATGGATTTTTATTTATTTATGTTGTATATTGCAAACTTGATAAATTTATTTCTTTTAATAGTTTTTAATGGACCCTTTAGGGGTCATTATAAAATATCATGACATCTGCAAAAAGAGTTTTACATCTTCCTTTACAATCTGAACACTTTTCACTTCCTTTTCTTCTATGAAGGACCTAGATATAACTTCTACTACATTAATGAATAGAAGTAGTAAAAATGTCCTGCTTTGTTCCTAATGTTATAGAGAATGATTAAATCTCTCACCATTAAAGTATGATGTTAGTTATAAGTTTTCATAGACAGCCTTTATCAGATAAAGAGTTCTCTTCTATTCCTAGTTTGTAGAGTATTTTTACCATGAAAGGGTATTAGATTTTTGTCAAGTGCTTTTACTTTGTCTAGTAAATCTATTATGTGGTTTTTTCTACTTTATTCAGTTAATATTATGTAATACGTTAATTGATATTTGTAGTTTGAACCAATTCTTGAATTCCCAGAATAAATTTCATTTGCTTGTGGTATATAACCCTTTTATGTGTTGATATAAACAATTTGCCAGTATTTTGTTGAGGAATTTTTAGTTCCTATTCATAACATATTGACCTGAGGTTTCTTATCTTGTTATGTTGCAGTCCTATTTGAGTATCAGAGTAATTCTAGCTTCACAGAATGATTTGAAAAGTATTAACTCCTCAAAAGAGAAGCAAAATAAAAGGTATTAATTCCTCTTCCACTTTTTGGAAGAGTTTGTGAAGGGATGGTATTAATGTCTCTTTAAATATCTAATAAAATTTGCTAGAAAAGCCATCTGGCCTGAGCATTTCTTGGTGGAAAATATTTTTATTATTAATTAAATCTTTTTGTTATAGTTTCATCCAGCTTTTCCACTTCTTCCTGAATAATGTAGCTTGTGTTTTGTAGGAGTTTGTCCATATGTAAGCTACCTAATTTGTTGTTATATAGTTGTTCATAGTATTCCCTTATTACTACAGATTATTGAACCATACTCCTACTAACAGAAATTGAAATTCTTTCTAGTTTTTTGCTGTTATCACAATGATATGATAATTTTTTTTCTATATTCCTCCTTGAGAATATTCCTTCCTCTAGGATATATTAAAAGAAATATGGCATACATTTTGTTGCTATTGAAAGTAGGCAATTCTTATTGTATTAGCATTTTAAATTATTCATTATGCTACATCTGTCAAAACTTGATACTGAAAAATTTTACTTTTTATTAAACCGATGGTAGAAAATGTATTGTTGCTATTTTGCTTTTCATTTCCCAGATCACAACTCTGATTGTGCATCTTCTAAAATGTTTATTGCCATTTTTGTCTCTTCCTTAAATTACATATACCTTGCCTATTTTTTGAAATTATATGTCTTTTTATGGAATTATATATTCTTATTATCATTCCTTTGTCTTGTATGTGACAATAATTTTCTCCTAGTCCATGGCTTAACTTTAAACTTTGATTCATATTTTGAACAAGATGTTTCAAATTTTGATAGAGTGAAATGCATTTCTCTATGTTTATAATCTTGTTTTCTTACACTTAGGTCCATAATCAACATTACATTTAGTTATTTTAATGATGTGAACACTTTGTCATTATATTTTTGATCAGAAGGATGTCTTTGCGTTGCCAGTGCCCTAGCTGGCCACTGAAGTTCACTCAATGACTTTAAATTTTCCACATCTTATATAATAAAAACCTAATATGCTAAGTGTCTGATGAGCTGTTCAACCAATCAAAATATAATATGCTAATGATATGCTAAGACCACTCAACTGCTCACTATGATATACACTAACCACCAGGGGGCAGACAGTCAACTAGTAGCTGTGGCATGCACTGACCACCAGGGGGCAGACACTTTGACCAATAGGTTAGCTTGCTGCTGGGGTCTGGTCGATTGGGACTAAGCAAGATGGGCCGGACATGCCATGGAGCCTTCCCATGGTCCCTTCCTGGCTGGCCAACCTCCTGCATCTCTCTCCCACCCAATTGTGCATCTGTGGGGTCCGCCGGCTTGGCCTACATCCTCTAGCAATCCAAGACCCTTTGAGGGATGTTGTAGAGGCAGTTTTGGCCTAATCCCTCAAGGGGAGCACCACTCAGCCAGAAGCCAGGCTCACAGCTGGCAAGCATAGTGGCAGTGGCGGGACCATCTCCCGCCTCCTGGAATGGGCCTATGCCAACAGTCGGACATCCCTTCAGGGCTCATGGACTGCAAGAAGGCTTAGGCCGGGCTGAGAGGCCCCCCTGAGTGCATGAATTTCATGCACTGGACTCCAGTTGGAGATAATATGATTCTGTTTTTATATAACTACTTATGACATATGTACCTGAGATAAAGACAATTGGAAAGATAAAACAGCCTGCTAACCTCACTTCTGACCCTATGTCTTCTTAGAGAAAACATGGTGGATCTCTTAAAAGGCCTGCTTTCCCATCAGGACTATACATGATTCTGATAATGGGCAGTGTTCTCACCAATGATGACAATTTCATCACCAACACTGTACTCCAGCTTTCAGCATTCTTTAGTATGCTTTCACAAACCATCTTATAATCCAATCTTTAATTGGAATCCCAATTTGTCCCATAAATGAAGAAAGAACTTTTCAAAGTCCTCTGGATATATACTTATTTTTTCTTTTCCCCTTTTCACTACAGATCAATAGTTAGACGAATAACTTGACCTGCTCCTCATGAATAGGTCTATTAACTCTCCTTCCTAAACCAGCATGATTACCCTATTGTGCCATTGTATAATTCATGCATATTAAAAAAATACTATCCTTTTACTTTATGTTATTCTACATTAACATGATTTTCATCCCATTCCTCTGATCATTACCAAGTATTTCAGAAATAGACCTCATCCCTTTTTTTGAGAATCCACTTCTTCACCCTTCTGAATCAATATAACTTGACTAGAGTTGGTTGGTCCAAAAATAGGTACCTGTTCCAGCTGAACTAGAGATATTCTCACTTATAACTTACTAGGGGCCCAGTGCACAAAATTCGTGCACTGGTGGAGGGGGTTCCTCAGCCCAGCCTGCCCCCTCTCACATATTGGGAGCCCTCAGGGGGTGTCCTACTAATGGCTTAGGCCTGCTCTCTGCTCCCCTTGGGGAGCGGGCCTAAGCCACAGTCTGGCCTCCCTTTGTGGGAGGCAACCAGGCTAATCAGGGGAAGCCACCAGCCCCATCATCCCACTGCTGCAGCCACTGCCAGTCACTACAGCCACCAAGGTGTTTTCATCAACATGGACTCCAGTCCCTTCACCATGAAAAAATGACAACTTTCTTTAGTCATTTTCAAGATGTGTCTTTCATAGGGTATGACATTTCTTTCTTTCTTTTTTATCCTCACCTGAGGATATGTTTCCATTGATTTTTAGAGAATGTGGAAGAGAAGGGAAAAACAGAGAGAAACATCAAAGTGAGAGGAACACTTTGATTGGTTGCCTCTTGCATGAGCCCTGACCTGGGCCCCAGCCAAGGAGGAGCCTGCAACCTAGGTACCTGCCCTTGGTCAGAATTGAACCAAGACCCTGCAGTGAGCAGGCTAAGGCATTATGCACTGAGCCAAACCGGCTAGGACAGGATATGACCTTTCTTAGCCCTCCAGCAGTGGACCTTCATTTTTTTTCTCCAGGAGTGTGGTGGAAAAACCCTAGATCACTTTTAGGGATTATTACCCAAGTTACTAAGAATATTACCAGTGGCAAACAGGACGCTTAGCCAATGAGAAGTAAGAAAAGGTGTTTCCTCTGTAATTCACTCTGATCACCGGCTCCACCCCTGCCCGTCCAATCCCAGCTCCACCCCTGCCCAGGCCTGTAACCTCCGTCCGAGGATGCAGGCCTGGGCAGGGGGCCCTCAAACCTCTCTGATTGCCGGCTTCACAGAGCCCAGGTCTCTGCAATCACCAGCTCTGATCCTGCCCCCTGCTATCGCCGACTTTGCCCTTGCCCCAATGGCAGCCTCTGGCCAAGGCTACAGGCCTGGGCAGGGGATCCCCAGACCCCTGCTTTGCCAGCTCCACTGGTGCCCAGGCCCCTGTGATCGCTGGCCTTGCTCCTTCCCAGGACTTATGCCTGGCTAGGGAACCCTCACACCCCTTTGATCACCAGCTCCACTCTTGCCCATGCCTGAGGCCTCTGGTGAAGGCCTCTGACCTGCGCAGGGGACCCCCAGCCCCCTCTGATCATCTGTTCTGCTTCTTGGGCCCTCCACCTCCCCTGCCACCTGCCTGGCTAACAGGCCTGACCACTTCAGTGGCAGGGCTGAGCCGGACTGGACACTGCCATCTTGTGGCTATGGGGGTGGCCATCTTGTGACCATGGAGGTGGCCATCTTTGTGACAGAGTGACACCTAATGTGCATATTATTCTTTTATGTGGTATGGGCGCCTCCATCTTGTGGCCATGGGGGTGGCCATCTTTGTGACAGAGTGACATCTAATTTGCATATTACTCTTTTATTAGATAGAATGTGGTATGGGCGCCTCCATCTTGTGGCCATGGGGGAAACCATTTTGTGGCTATGGGGACAGCTATCTTGTGGCTATGAGGGAAGCCATCTTGTGGTCATGGTACCATCTTGTAGCCATGGGGGCAGCCATCTTGTGGCTATGGGGGTGGCCACCTTGTGCCATGGGGACGGCCATGTTTGTGACAGAATGATGCCTAATTTGCATATTACTCTTTTATTAGATAGAATGAGGTATGGGCACCTCTGTCTTGGGGCTATGGGGGAAGCCATCTTTGTCACAGAGTGACA
This sequence comes from Murina feae, assembly GCA_004026665.1. Taxonomy (NCBI): domain Eukaryota; kingdom Metazoa; phylum Chordata; class Mammalia; order Chiroptera; family Vespertilionidae; genus Murina; species Murina feae. Next base: position 17,027 of record PVJC01023641.1, on the reverse strand, counting down.
GCTAATTTGCATATTACTTTTTTATTAGATAGTATTTAGTACTATGCCTCACAGTGACTAAAGCTGAAAGATTAAGCCTTAGGAATTGTCAGCAATCAAGGATGGCTTCCCTCCTATGGGAAAAATAAATTAACAAAAAAAAGGAAAGAAATGATCTGCCAATGGGAGAAAATAAAGTTCATGTATGGAGTAGAAAAAAAAAGGATCTTAAGTATCTTTTCATATGTCTATTGGCCATCTGTATGTCCTTTCTAGTGAAGTATCTATTCAAGTCCTCTGCCCATTTTTTAATTGAATAGTTTGGTTTTTGTTGATGTTCTTTATGAATTTTTTATATTAACCCCTTATACCAGATGTATCATTGACGAATATCTTCCATTCAGTAGGTTGTTCATGGTTTCTTTTTCTGTGCAAAAACATTTTAATTTGATGTAGTCCCATTTATTTATTTTTTGTTTTGTTTTCCTTGCCCGAGGAGATATATCATAAGAAGTATGCCTAAGAGATATATCAGAGATTTCACTGCCTATGTTTTCTTCTAAGAGTTTTATGGTTTTGAGTCTTTCATTTAAGTCTTCAATCCATTTTGAGAATTTTCTGTGTATGGTATAAGAAAGTGGTCTATTTTCATTTTTTTGCATATGTCTGTACAATTTTACAATACCATTTATTGAATAGACTGTCTTTATCCCACTGTACATTCTTTCTGCCTTTGCCATATATTAACCACAATGAGATATCACCTCACATATGTCAGAATGGCTATCATCAATAAATCAACAAAAAACAAGTGTTGGCATGGATTCAGAGAAAAGGGAACCCTTGTGCACTATTCATGGGAATACAGAATGGTACAGGCACTATGGAAAACAGTATGAAGTTTCCTAAAAAAAAAAAAATAATAATAATAATAATAATAATAAAATAATAATAAAAAAATGGAGCCCTAGCTGGTTTGGCTCAGTGGATAGAGAGTCGGCCTGTGGACTGAAGGGTCCCAGTTTCTATTCCAGTCAAGGGCATATGCTCAGATTGTGGGCTCAATCCCCAGTAGGGGGGGATGCTGGAGGCAGCCAATCAATGATTCTCTCTCATCATTGATGGTTCTATCTCTCTCTCCCTCTCCCTTCCTCTCTGAAATCAATAAAAATATAAAATAAATAAAAATGAACCATCCTATGACCCAGCAATTAGGGTCATATTAGAAACCCAAAAAACTAATTTGAAAGAATATATTCACCCCATATGTGCATTGCAGCACTATTTACAATGGCTAAAATATGGAAGCAAACCCATTAGTAGATGAGTGGATAAAAAATTGTGGTGTAGTGATGCCAGTGAGGCTCAGTGGTTGAGTGTCAACCTAATAACCAGGTGGTCAGTTTGATTCCCCATCAGGGCACAGAGCCAAGGGCTCAATCCACAACAGGGGCATGCAGGAGGCAGCCAATTGATGTTTATCATCACTGATGTTTCTCTCTCTCTTTCTTTCTCCATTCCTCTCTGAAATCAAGAAAAAAAATTTTTAAAGAAACATTTAAAAAGTTGTGAGATATATATATATATATATATATATATATATATATATATATATATATAATGGAATATTACTTGGCCATAAAAATATTTAAAATCTTACAATTTGCAACAGCATGGAACTCAAGGATATTATGGTCAGTAAAATAATTCAGTCAGAAAAAGATAAATATCATATGATTTCACTTATATGTGGAATCTAAAGAGCAAAATTAATGAACAAACAAAACAGAAACAGACTCACAGATAAGCAGACTGATAGTTGCCAGAGAGGATGGGGGTTGGGAGATTGGATGAAAGGTAAAGGGATTAAGAAGTAGAAATTGGGCCCAGTGTTGATTCCCTCTCATCACTGATGTTTCTCTCTCTCTCTTCCTCCCTAAAATCAATAAAATTATTTTTTTAAAGAATTAGAAATTGATAGCTACAAAACAGTCATGGGTTGTAAAGTATAGCATAAAAAATATTATAATAACTATGTGTGGTGCTAGGAAGGTAATAGAAATATCAGTGGGAATACTTTGTAAATTATACAGTTGTTTACCCACCAAGCTATACAGCTGAAACTAATAAAATAATAATAATAATAATGTCTTAAAATGTATTTTGATAGTGTTCAAGTTCTGGTTTATACTTGTTTCTAATACTGAGCCATATTGCTATCATTAGGTTCAATGAACTACCCATATTCTTAGTAATAAAATGTCTTTTGCTCAGACTAATTTGATTTAGGATTTTTACCTAAGCACTCAGCCACCTGGTAGAAGTTCAATAAATTCAGTATGTTCTAAAAGTTTTAGTGTAGTTTTAAGCATCAATGACTTCAGAGATATAAATGCCATGACTTATAAAAAATAAAAAATCTGACAGCTTAATTATTTCCACTTACTTAACATAAGATAGTTTTGTGAATTTTGAACAATAAATTCTGTTTCAATCTCTCTGAATATAGAAAGTGCTGACCCAAACAAAAAAATTAACTAAAATTTTTTTAAATTTCTATTCAAAACGTTTTAAATAAGTGCAAAACAAATGTATATAATCAAATTGTAATGTTTATAATATTCGTATTATTATAGTTCTGAAGTTTTAAAGCTTAAAACCACACTAAGACATTTGACACACCCTGTATTTATTTTAACAGAAAATTAACAGCATCACATATCAAAGTATGAGGTGAGGGAGATGACTATTAGCACTTGAAAAAAATAGACATTCAAGAAAGAGTGCTAAAACCTTTCACCAATATGAACAATATAAAAGAGTTGTGCAAGAAGATTTAACAAGGGTATTTCTTTGTAGAGAATTATCAGGTTTCTTGGGCCCTAATCCAAACTCTTAAGGGAGGGATGAATATGGTTAACCTTATCTCAAGCCTAAAAAGGCACTTTGAACAGAATATTCAGAAAAATTCTTACATATGTTATCTCTAGTTATAGAGAAGGAAGGCAGTGATAATCAAGACCTTTCTAGTATACTCTACCTTTCTTCTCTCCTTTTCCAAACACATGAAGAACAGAAACCACAACTACTTAATAGGGAAAAAAACAATAAAAGAGAAAAGCCATCCTGGCTGGCATGACTCAATGGTTGAGCATCACGGTTCAATTCCTGGTCAGGGCACATGCCTGAGTTACAGGTTCAATACTCAGTAAGGGGCATGTAGGAGGCAGAGGGCATGAAGAAACATCACTGATGTTTCTATTTCTCTTTTCCCCTCCTTTCCTCTCTGAAATAAATAAAAATATATTTAAAAAATATATAAAAGCTAAAAGCTAACCACATATTCCAGCAGGCTCCAGCTGGGATACTGGAATGGGAGAGGAAGTCTTAAAGTTGAATAAAAATTAAAATATTAACTATAATATTTGACAAGAAATATTAATTTTCTATTTAGATCAGTGTTTATAACTTAAACGTAAATGAATTATTCTTTAAGAGTAATCAGAAAACCCTAAATTTTATTCAGGAGCAGGGGGAAATCAGCCCAAATTAGCGAATATAAATGAATGCAAAGAAGAAAAAAAGGGCTTTGTGATTTCATTCCACAATATCTGTTTTTTCAACATACCAGTTGTATAACTAATATAACCTTAGCCACCAAAAAGAACTGTAGTTCATCCACAGAGCTTTTGAAAATATTTCTTGACATGCAAAGAAATATACAAAAGATATTCTAATCAAACAATTGTATGAAGCTTATTTTGACAGTAACACATTTTGAATTGGAAATTCTCTCCTATAAAGTAATCCCTTCAGCTATTCTTTCTACAGCTTTCTGTTACACCCAGGAAATATAAAACAGCTGTAATTAGCACCAATAGCCTAATATGAGAAGCTAGAATAAATAATAGTATACATGTCTGTTTTAATACGATGGTCCAATGGAAAGAATATTCATGGAAATTAACCTCCTCATTTAATAACCCCTAGAACATGTTAAAGCTTTCATCTGACAAAGCTGTGCAAATTCTGACCTTATCCTTCTAACAGGGAGGATTCTAAAATGGGAAAATGATAAATAGGACCTAATTGAATTACACACCAAAAATTTGGCCCTTAATGAGTACAAGACATACATCTTTTAATTCCATTGTTAGCAGCTTCTCTGGACTTTCATTACATTTTCTTTAAACTTTTCTATTAATTCTTGATCACTGGATTTTATAACTAGAAAATATGATCATGTAAAACTTCCCACTTTTTCAATGTTGAATCTAAATAAAAAATTTTGAAAACACTAAGTGATATGAACTTTCTGAATATGTTTAACTTTAAAACATTCACCTAAAAATAATTATGAATTTATAAAGAATTATCAATAAGTCAAAAGTATATATACAAGTGACATTTTGTATGTTTGTAATTTTTACTTTCTAAATTTTAAAATATATATAACACAAAATTTGTCTGTTAACCATTTTTAAATGTATAATACAGTTAAAAATATTCACATTGTTGTGCAACCAATCCTCAGAACTCTTTCATCTTGTGAAACTGAAACTCTGTACCCATTCAACAAGTCCCTATCACCCATTCTCCCCAGTCCCTGGCAACCACTACTCTACTTTCTGTCTCTATGAATTTGACTACACAGTGTACTTCATATAAATGAAATCATAAAACTTTTGTCTACGTAACTGGCTCATTTTGCTTAGCATAATATCCCCAATGTTCATTCAGGTTGTACCATGTGTCAGAATTTCCTTCTTTTTAAATATTAAATCATATTCCATTGTATTTATATATTTCATTTACTTTATCCATTAATTCATCATTGCACACTTGGGTTACTTCCACTTCTTTGTTCTTGTTACTAATGCTACAATGAATATGTGTGTATAAATATCTCTTCAAGATATTAATTTCAATTTGTGGGTTATATACCCAGAAATGGAATTGCTGAATCATTTAGTAATTATATTTTTAAATTTTTGAGGAGCTGACATACTATTTCACTTTGGAACTATACAATTTTACATTCTGTGTGATTATAATTTTAAGCTTTAAAATTATACATATCATAAAAATTGATGTAAGAACACTAAATTTTAACAGTGATCTTATTTTCTTCTATTTCCAATTTTTCTAAAATAAATATGTATTCAGTTTTATAATTGAAAAAAAAAATTATTTTAAAAGCTTACCTCTCTAACGTATTTGACTGTTTCTCAAATATTTTCAACATGGCGTTCAGTCGATTAGGTACTGAATACGTAGTTTCTATTGTTTAAAAAAAAAGAGAAAAGATTTAAAGGTATTATAAATGACTGAAGTTACCTCCATGGTGATATAACTCGCTTCTATATGTGTGAGAACTACACAAGCATAGGGAAGAGACAGCAGGGTCATATTAAGTACTCAAGGAACAAAATGCTTAAGATAAAAATAGTTGCCATTTGCAAGACACTACACTACTTTATATTTTCCCAATCCTCAAACCAAAAAAAAAAAAGGAAGATACTATTACCATTTGCAAATAATAAATTGAGGCTCAGAGTGATTATATAACATTATCAAAACTATGCATATATAAGTGACAAAAGTAGACTGAGGTCCAATGTGTGTGACCTCCTTCTGAAATTATATATAAGACTTTAGGATGCTTAGAGAACTGCTTTGATTGCTGCTGCTAAGCCAGTAAGTTCTATGGGAAGAATCTAACAACCTTGCTAAATATTTTCAACTGAATCAAATAACCCAAAAAGTTACCTAAGATGATACTTAAAAGGGACCCAAGATAATGAGGTTCCATAACTGAACTCTTACGGTAGTAATACAAGACTCTTCAATCTTGAAACACAAGAATTATATGACAAAAAACAGTCCTGTTTTTGCTATATAAACCAAACATTACAAGTGCAAAGAAAATGTTAAGTAACATGAAAGCATACCACAGTTCCTTCCTATCCATCAACATGAGATGTCTATCCATTTACTTATATCTTCTTTAATTTCTTTCATCAGAATGTTGTACTTTTCATCATTTACATCTTGTACATATTTAATTAGATTAGTGTTTTAGTATTGAGTTTTGGTGTGGATACAAATGATGTGTGTAAAGTTTCAAATTCTACTTTGTTCATTGCTTCTATATAGGGAATAATTGCAATAAGAAAATTCAATATTTTAAGATACCAGTTCCTGCCAATTTGATTTTTAGATTCAATGTGATCTCAATCAAAATCCCAGCAAGTTATTTTGTATATACCAACAACCTAAATTCTAAACTTTATATGGAAAGGCAAGAGATCAAAAGAAGCCAATACAATATCCTATCTAATAAAAGAGTAACATGTAAATTAACTGTCATTTTGCGATAAAGATGGTGGCACCCACAGCCAATAAGGAGGGTATATGCATATTGATGCAACAAAGATGGTGGCACTGGCCAAAGCCACAGAGCTGGCCAGAGCAGGAGGGAGGCTTGGCTTCCTTAGTTGCCCCAGTGACCCAGGAAGCTAAGCTGGGCTTCGTGGCCACCACCCAGACAAAGCCATAGTGGCAGGGCAGAGGCAGAGATGGTTAGGGGTGATCAGACCAGGAGGAGAGGGCAATTGGGGATGATCAGGCAAGCAATGGGAGAAGTTTGGGACAAGCAGGGGAAGCCAGTTGAAGGTGAGCAGGCCGGCGGTGGGGGGAGGCAGTTAGGAGTGAGCAGGCCATGCAAGCCATTAAGGGGGTACAGTAGGGGGTTAGCAGGCCAGCGGAGGGGGCAGTTGAGGGCAAGCAGGCCATCAGGGGGACCAGTTGGGGGTAAACAGTCTGGCAGGCAGAGTGATTAGGGGCAATCAGGCAGGCAGGCAGGTGAGCTATTAGGAGCCAGCGGTCCCACATTGCAAGAGGTATGTCTGACTGCTAGTTTAGGCCCAATCCCATAGGGGGTCCCAGATTGGAGATGGTGCAGGCCAGGCTGAGGGACATCCTCCATGCATATATTTCGTGCATCGGGCCACTAGTTAAAGAATAAAGCAGAATAACTGTCACTATCCAAATTTAAGACTTACTAGAAAAACCTATAATAATTCAGACAGTTTGCAAAAGAATAAATCAACAGATCAATAAAACTGAGTAGAGATCCCAGAAATAAACTCATACAAATATAGTTAACTGGTCTTTGGCAAAAGAACAAAGGCAAAAAGGTTAATCTTAATGAAAATAGATTAATCTTTTCAACATATGAGACTGGACAAACTGGAAATTTACATGCCAAAAAAATAATAATAATCTAGACAAAGACATTACATCCTTTACAAAAATTAACTCAAAATGGATCACAGATTTAAATGCAAAAATCTAGATTACCATGGATTTAAAGATAACATTTTAGATAAAATACCAAAAGCACAATTCATGAAAGAAAAACCTAAAAAGTTAAACTTTTATATTGCGGGGTAGAGGAGGCTGGGGGAAGGTCAAGGAGGGGAAAAAAGGAGACACATGTACTATTCTTTGTAACATTTTAAGCAATAAAAAAATAATTAAACTTTATTAAAATTAAAAACTTCTGCTCTGCACAAGATGCTTGCTAAGACAATCCTATCTAATTGGATTATGCTAATGGACCTTCATGCCATTTCAAAAAAGGCAGTGCCCACAGCCAATAAGGAGGGAATATGCTAATTGACTGCCCCCCCCTCTAAGATGGCAGCACCCACAACCAATAAGGAAGGAATACGTAAATTGATTGCCATGCCCTCAAAGGTGGTGGCACCCATAGCCAATAAGGAGGGAATATGCTAATTGACTGCCGCACTCTCAAAGATGGCAGTGCCCACAGCTACAAGATGGTGGCGCCCAGTACCCTCAGCCCTGCTGGAGTGGCAGGTGCATGGCAAGGCCAGGCACCTCCCCAGGTGGGCCCGGCTGCTCTGTGTGCCTGTCTTCAGAGACCCCCAGTCCTCCCAGCCTCCCAGCCCCCAGGGCTGGCCCAAGGCCCAGGCAAGCTTTAGATGGTGGCTGTCCAGTTGCCCAGGGCTACCGAAGGCTCAGATAACCAGGGCCAGCTGAGGCCTGTGCTGCTGGAAATGGCAGCAGCAGAGGTGTGTTGGGGTGTCGCTTTTCCCTGATCTCTGGGTTGCCTCCTGCCCCTGAGGACTTCCGAGCTGTGAGAGGGGGAAGGCTAGGCTGAGGGACCCCCTCCAGTGCATGAATTTTCATACACTGGGCCTCTAATAAAAACATAAGCCATAGACTGAAAGAAAATCTTTACAAAATGCATAGCTGATAAAATACTTGTATTCAAAATATACAAAGAATTCTTCAAACTCAACAATAAGAAAGCAAACAACCAGGTGGAGGAAAAAGCAGCAGAGTAGATGAAAGTTACACTCACCTCCTCTCAAAACCAAGCTGGAATTAAATTATAGAATGATCAACCTTTTGGATAAACAAAAGTCTTATAAACAAGGACTCAGAAGAAGCCACATTGAGAAGGGCAGAGACTAAAGGAGGTCGGCCTCATACCCATGTGTGGCAGTTGAGAATCCAGACATATATCTCAGCTGCAAAGGTTCACCCCTGAGTTGCATAGAGTCTCAACCACAAACCAATCTCCACAGCCAAAGCACCAGAGCTAGGAAAAGGTGTCCACATCACATATGGCTGTGAAAATCATCATGGATTCTTTATGATAGGGAGAGACAGAGTCTGCTAGAGACCCAGGAACCCTCTTAAAAGGCCTCTGCGCAAATTTCATCCATAGCCACTCACCCTAGTAGAGGGAGGGTGCATCAGAGCACACTGGAGTTGTGTGAAGACAGACTGGGTTTTGTGGCTCCAGTGAGAATGCTAAAAGAACAGCCACCAGGATTACTGTGCCTAGTCACTCTCCCACACCACCATAGACACCATCCTTCCTGGATCAAGCATTCCCCTCTATAAGACCTCAGCCTTAGTAAATGCATTAGACCCACCCTCCCAAATCCCTGGCCTTGGCCTTGCTGAGCTCACACCCTTCAAGAAGTTTGCTGCATAAGGCTGTGGTGTACACTTTTTTGAAGGGATATTGAATGTGAACTCATTAGGAATCAGAGACTGAGTTGTATGGCTCTGAGGCTAGGCCATTTCCCTTCATTCCAGCCATGAGATTGCAGCAGTTTCATGCCATCTCTGTGACAGAGCAGCACAGGAAGGCCACACACCCCAAGAAATCAGGCTGTGGTACCCTCTGTGCCAGAACAGCAGCACCTCACTCCCTAAGCACCATAGCAGAAGAGCCCTACCCACCTATGCACCAGAGTAGCTGAGCCCATTGGGACCTATCACCATGCACTACCCCCACCCAGGAGTTCCAGAACAGTGGCCCAGGAACTTCACCCCTGATTCCAGAGTAGTGGCACTCCACATTCCCAAAGTTGTTCAAACAGGCCCACCATGGAGGACCATAAGCTCCATCTGCCTGACTTCCAGTGGCCTTATCCTGCCTAGCATGCACTCTGCAGTAAAGTTGGTGGGTTCTGGCCAGCCTCAACCCATTGTAAAGAAGACTCTCCAGGAGGTCCAGGCAGACTCTGGGAAAAACTGAGTTGTGTGCTATATCCTGAGACTCTTGTTAAGTGGCCTCAGACCCAATTCTGGCATCAAGTTTGAAACTGTATCAGTCTGGTGAACACCACTCACCCCTACCTGGTGACTCACTGAGAACCTACCTCATGCAACTCACATATTTCCAAAAGCTTTTCAATAAGTGAACATAACAATCAACTAGCAGGTAGAGACATATTTTGGGAACACTTGAGCCTTTTGCTGACCTGCCCCTGGGCTCCATACTTATGAACATGGGCCTTGGTACACAGCTTTGCCCATTCCATGCACACCCAGGCCCAGCAGAGGCAATCAAAAACTGTGGATTACATTATAGCTCCAAAGAGATATCCTAGGGCCTGTCACAGGCAGCACCTGATATTCATCTGCACTGGAGTACCTCCAAAGTGGCCCCATAACCAACATATTCAGTGGCGGATTCAGATCATATCACAGAATGACCCAATTAGCTCCACAAGTAGCACATACACAAAAGGAGATCTCAGCAGGCACCAGACAAAATTAGAGTGAAATATGTTTCATGGGGTCAGTACAGAGTTCATACATTATAGATTGAGGTTAATATTCATAGCAAGCCAGAGGGACAATCCAATGAACAGACAGTCCAAAAGCAATCAAAACTCAACTACATCAGGAGGGTTCACATCACTCACAAAAAGGAAATTCCTGGGGCACTTAGCTCAGGTGATCAGGAACACTGTGCAACTGAGCCCCAGAAGACTTCTAGTATATAAGGGCATCATACCAAAACTGGGAGACATAGCAGATTTATTTAATACAATACAGAGAAGCAGCCAAAATGGGTAGAAAAAGAAACATGTCCCAAATGAAAAAACTGAACAAATACACAGAAAAAAAAAAACTAAATAAAATGAAGACAAGCAAGCTACCAGAACAGAGTTCAGAAAATAGTTATAAAAATTCTCAAGGGGATGTATAGACAAACTCAATGAGAACTCACACAAAAGATAATGAACATTCTTTAAAGTGTAGAAACCATTAAAAAACAAAACAAAACAAAACAAATAAACAATAAGAAATGAATAAACAATACCTGAAATGAAGACTACCCTAGAAAAAAACCAACAACAGATTAGATAAAGCAGAGGATAGTATCAGTGATTTGGAAAACAGAAGATCAAAAAACACCCAATCAGGGAGAAGATGCTAAGGAGAGAGAGTGTGTGAGAGAGTTAGGAAGTGAAAGGAGAGTGTGTGGAGAGATTAAAAATGGCAGCGTTATAGGAAGACATATCCAGTGCCTTGTCCGGGAACAGAGAGGGTGAACAGCTGAAACGAGTAATATCCAGCCCTAATTGGCAGTGGAGATCGAGCTGGGAGACAGCCTGTAGCCAGGTAAGGCAGAAGTCTCCTGAGAGAAGTAAATTCAAGGCTTTGGGAAAGATATTCTACCAGACCTTAGCCCTGAGGATCAGAAAGTCTCCACACAGCACTGGCACCGACACCGGCACCCAGCCGCGTCTCCTGAGACTGGCGCAGTAGAAAGAGGGTCCGTGGAACTGCTGGTTGGCAAAGGCTTCTAGATCTGGCTTCACAATCAGGAAAGGGCTGGGATGTCCGGGAAGGAGAGAAGCGTGCCCCCCTCGAAGTGGATTCTACATCTGGGTCCACAGTCACTAAAAACTGAAGTGTGCCAGCAAGAGAGGCGAGCATGGGGCTGCAGCCTCTCCCGCCTCTGTAGCCGGCATCTTACTACACCGAGACCTGGGCATAGGGCCTTACAGATACAGACACTTACTCATGGCTGGATTGTGGGAGAAGATGCCAAGTTGTGGAATCTGGAGAGAGAGGGGGTCCAGGAGAGGTGGCAGAGAGTTTGGTGCTGACTCATGCTGGAGCCTGGGACCTGGGCAGCCATTGTGCCCTGAAGAGATAATCCCTCCCTCTAGTATCCAGGCAACTAATACAGCCACACCCAGATTTCACTCTGAACAAACAGACAAAAAGGATTAAAAAACAAACAAACAAACAAAAAACAAACTAATAAGTCCCTGAGACTCCAAAGAGACTGGCCCAAAGAGAGACTTTTGGTCCAAGCAATACAATCCTGAGAAACACAACAGTACATAAGACTGGGATTTTAAGCCAGCCAAAGGAACATTTTACTCCTTCATTTTTATTTTATTTTATTTTTATTATTACTTTGCTACCTTTCCTTTTTTATTTTCTTTTTTTTCTTTGTTTTCCTGTTTGTGTTTCTTGCTTTATTTTCTAATTCTCTTTATTTTTCCATCACTCTATTTTATTTTATTTTATTATTTTTTGCCATTTTTATACCATTTTTGAAATCAAATTTTTGTAAATTTATTTTTTTCTTTTCTTTCATTCTCTTTCCTCTTATCCACCCATCCCCTTTCTACTTCCTCTATACTGAACTAAGATCCTCCCTGTATTCCTCCAATTCTTAACCTTATCTTCTATATATAAGCTCAGCATCTACAGATTCTGCTCCCATCCTATCTGCTGGGGGTGGTCACTTATAGTGGGGTTATTATTGTTCTCAGTATATTCATGCTTTGGTCCCTTTGTGTGGTGTCTTGGCAAGGTGAATTTTATCTAGTCAAACCAGGTGCTAGAGAGTGAATCTCACAACCAGACACCTGTACAGGAAACATCATCCATGAATGGGTCAATAATACCCCAGACCCAACTACAGAGGCAGGAAGAAGGTGGCAGTGAGGGAGAGAGCGTAAGTCAGTGAGGGACTAAAAGAGGAGTGTGTGGTCATGTGGAATGTGCGTGTATGTATGAGTGGGAGGCACAGATAGATCCTGCAGTGGCATGGCTAAAGGGGCTTCCTTAACTAGGCAGCCTCTGCTACCATTGTAAACAGTTCCAGGAAGCCAGTCCATCCTCACAGGCCTAGCATTTTTAAGGGGAGAGCTGCTGTAACTGGGAGCCAGACTTCACCCCTGCCAGGGACCTGCTACTTCAGCTGTAGTCCCACAGTCAACTAGTCTCCAGCCACCCTAGGCACAGACCCCTGTGAATTCTGAGGCATGCTCTCCTCAGACCAGCCCAACGACTTAGCCCAAGGCACTGCAACCACACAAGCAGCAGACACGTAAGCAGCCCACCCCCGTCCAAGGAGCAGCAGCTCTGTGACCAGCCTGCCACGGGCCTAAGAGCAGAAGCCTCACGTGGCAGTCCCCTGTCCAAGGATCAGCAGCTATGTGAGCGGCCTGTTCCCCAGTCTGAGGAGCAGCATCCACGTGAGCAGCCTCACCCCTGTCTGAGGAGAAACCCACACTAATACAAGGAGCATCAGCCAAAAGCAGTCTGCACCTGTCTGATGAGCAGCAGCTATCTACAGCCTCACGAGCAACCCACTCCATCTAAGAAAAGCAGCAGTGTGCAGCTAGCCTAGATCCAAGGAGCAGCAGCCACGTGATCAGCCCACCTCTGTCCAAGGAATAGCAGCTATGTGAGCAGCTTCCATTACCAGCCAGAGACCCACTCCTGCTAACAGTACCCACCAGAGGAGCCACTGTCATCTGAGGAGCAGCCACCTTGAGGAGCAATTGCAGCCCGAGGCACCACCACCACCCAAGGAGCAGCCCCTGCATTACTCAACATCTAGATCAGTCAGTGAGACCAAAAGACCAAAAGTGGGTAAACAAAGAAACCCGCAAAGGAAAGAAAAGGAGGAATCACCAGAAAAGCAGCTAAGTGAAACAGATGCATGCAATATGTCAGAAAAAGAATTCAGAATAAGGGTCCTAGAGCGCATAAACCGGATGGAGGAAAAAATCAACAACTTATGTAAGAATCAAGAAGAAATGAATGAAAAAATCAATATCTTATGTAAGAATAAAGAAGAAATGAATGGTGATATAGCTGCCATAAAGAACACCATGGAAAGTTTAAACAGTAGACTAGGAGAAGCGGAGGACCAAATTAGCAAATTAGAAGACAGGGAAGCAAAACACAACCAACTGAACTGCAATTAGAGGAAAAAAATCAAAAGACAGGAGAAGAGCCTAAGGGAGCTATGGGACAACATGAAACAAAGCAAAATACGAATAATAGGGGTTCCAGAACAACAGGAAGAGGAACAAGGATTAGAAAACATATTTGAAGCAATAATCTCAGAAAACTTCCCTGAGGTGGGGAAGAAAAAAGTCACACAAAATGATCCACACCAAGACACATCGTAATTACCATGGCAAATGTTCAGGACAAAGACAGAATCTTAAAGGCTGAAATACAGAGACAGAAAATTACATACAATGGAGGTCCCATTAGATTATCAAGTGATTTTTCAACAGAAACACATCAGGCCGGAAGAGAATGGTTGGAAATTTACAAAGTGATGCAAAGCAAGGGACTGAACCCAAGATTACTCTATCCAGCAAGGCTATTGTTCAAAATTGAAGGGGAAATAAGAAGCTTCACAGACAAAAAAGGCTACGGGAATTTATCACCACAAAGCCATCAATGCAAGAAATGCTAAAGGGACTGGGGTAAAAAGATGAAATAAAAAGGTAAGAAAGAACACAAGCACAAAAATAGAAATGGCTACAAATAAGTACCTTTCAATAATAACTTTAAATGTAAATGGACTAAATGCTCATATCAAAAGACACCAAGTGGCTGAATGAATAAATAAACATGACCCATATATTTGCTGTTTACAAGAGACTCACCTCAGAATAAGGGACTCACACAGACTAAAAGTGAAAGGATGGAAACTATCTTTCAGGCAAATGGAAATGAAAAAAGGCTGGGGTAGTGATACTTATATCGGATAAAATAGACCTCAAAGTGAAGGCCATAACAAGAGATAAGGAAGGCCACTTCATAATACTAAAGGGATTGATACAACAAGAGGACATAACCCTGATAAACATACATGCATCCAATTCAGGAGCACCCAAATTCATAAAAAATTCCTGGAAGATATCAAGGGAGAGATAGACAATAATACAATCATAGTAGGGGACTTTAATACACCTCTGACATCACTGGATAAATCCTCTAGACAAAAAATCAGCAAAGACACAGCAATCCTAAATGACTCACTAAATCACATGGACTTAATTGACATCTTCAGAACATTTCACCCCAAAGCTGCAGAATATATGTTCTTCTCAAGTGCACATGAGACATTTTCGAAAATAGACCATATATTGGGTCACAAGCAAAGTCTCCCCAAATTCAAGAAGATTGAAATCATATCAAGCATCTTCTCAGATCACAATGGCATAATATTAGAAATAAACTACAATCCAAAACATTCAAACTCTTGGAAACTGAACAGCATGTTATTAAATATTGATTGGGTTACCAATGAGATAAAAGAAGAAATTAAAAACATCCTGGAAACTAATGACAATGAAGACACAACAATCCAAAACCTATGGGACACAATGAAAGCAATCCTAAAAGGGAAATTTATACATCTGCAGGCTTACCTCAAAAAAAAAAAAAAAAAAACAAACAAACAAACAAGAAAAAATAGTAAATCATCTAACTTTACAACTCAAAGAATTAGAAAGAGAGCAACAAGAAAAGCCCAGAGTGAGCAGAAGGAATGAGATAATTAAGATTAGAGCAGAAATCAATGACAGAGACCCCCCACAAAAAAAAATACAAAAGATCAATGAAACCAAGAGCTGGTTCTTTGAAAGGATAAACAAGATTGATGAACCTCTAACCAGGCTCACCAAGAAGCAAAGAGAGAGGACCCAAATAAACAAAATCAGAAATGATAAAGGTGAAATAACAACAGACCCCACAGAAATACAAGGGATTGTTAACAATTACTATGAACAACTCTACTCCAACAAACTAGACAACCTTGAGGAAATGGACATATTCCTAGAAAAATACAACATTCCAAAACTCAATCAGGAAGAATTTAAAAATCTTAATAGACCAATAACTATGGAAGAAATTGAAGCAGTCATTAAAAAGCTTCCAGCAAATAAAAGCCCGGGGCCAGACAGCTTCAGAGGGGAGTTTTACCAAACATTCAAGGAATAACTAAAACCTATCCTCCTGAGAGTACTCCTAAAAATTCAAGAGGAAGGAACACTTCTAAGCTCATTCTATGAAGCCAGCATTACCCTAATATCAAAACCAGACAAAGACAACACAATGAAAGAGAATTATAGGCCAATATCCCTCATTAACATAGATGCCAAAATCCTCAACAAAATCTTAGCAAATCGGATCCAGCAGTACATCAGAAAGACCATACACCATGACCAAGTAGGATTTATCCCAGGGATACAAGGATAGTACAATATCTGCAAATCAATAAACGTGATACATCACATAAACAAATTGAGAGATAAAAACCACAGTCATAACAATTGATGCAGAAAAAGCATTTGACAAAATCCAACACCCATTTTTTAATAAAAACTCTCAGCAAGGTGGGAATAGAAGGATCATACCTCAACATAATAAAAGCCATATATGACAAACCCACAGCCAATATCATACTTAATGGGCAGAAACTAAAACCATTTCCCCTTAGAACAGGAACAAGACAGGGATGCGCACTCTCACCACTCCTGTTCGACATAGTACTGGAAGTATTAGCCATTGCAATTAGACAAGAAGAAGAAATAAAAGGCATCCAAATTGGAAAAGAAGAAGTAAAACTGTCCTTATTTGCAGATGACATGATATTGTACATAAAACCCCCTAAAGACTCCATTAAAAAACTATTAGACTTAATAAATGAATTCAGCAATGTAGCAGGATACAAAATTAATGCTAAGAAATCTATGGCATTTTTATACATAAACTAGGGGCCCGGTGCACAAAATTTGTGCACTCGGGGTGGAGGGGGTCCCTCAGCCCAGCCTGCCCCCTCTCACAGTCTGGGATCCCTCAGTGGATGTCCTATGATGGCCCCAGTCCGCCAGGTGCCTTGTGTGTATGTGTGTGTGTACATGTGTGTGTCACCACTGGGGACCTGCCCCCAGCCACAACTGAGGCTCAGAGCAGTCCTCCTGTGTGTGTCTACCTGCCGGGGGCCTGCCCTCAGGCACACTGTCAAGGCTTGGAGCAGGCACCCCCTCTATGTTGATCTCTCAAACTCTTGCCCTCCCCAGCATGTTGTTCTCTTTTTTGAGCCGTGGCCAGGGCTGGGTACTGCCTGCCTCCCAAGCTTGCCTACTGCCCATCTTCCTCCAGCCACCAGAAAGCAGGGAAAACCCTGCCTCCTGGTCAGGCCAGCCTTTTCCTGTTCCCTGATCCCCGGAAGGGACCTGGGAAGCCGCCAAGCAGGCCACCAACTCTTACCCACTCACCGGTCCACTGCTGCCTTCCTTTCCCCCTTCCCGGTGCCGCCAAAGGGTCTGGGGAGCTGCCAATCAGGACCCTGGCCCGTGCAGCCTTGCTTTCCCGCTTTCCGGTGCCCTGCAAAGGGCCTGGCCACCCACCAAGCAGGTCGAGCCCCCCCCCCCCCC
>PVJC01023640.1:0-26237 GCA_004026665.1 Murina feae | reverse complement strand
ATCTTTATCATCATGGTTAATATTCTAAGTGGGTTTCCAGCCTCAGTGAGATCACAGTTTGGCCAGCTGCTCCATACTAAATGGCTGCAGGAAGCTGGCCCTCAGTAGGGCGACACCCATTCCTGTAAGGAGGCCTGGTAGCAGATGCTGGAGTTCTGTGCCCCAGAGCCAGTCGTGTGGGAGGAGCCCCTGGCCCTTTGTCCACTGTGACAGGCACAGCCCTCACAGACACCCCTGGCCAGACCATGGTGCCCCTGGTCACATGGAGCAGGTGTCCCAACATGCCCTCTACCTCACTGGGAGTGTGAATTGGGGTGGGAACAAGGCGTCGTTAGGACACTTTATGTGTATTCATTCATCAGCCAAGGCCAGGGATTTTTGTCCAAAGTGCAGTCAAACTAATAAATACTCTGCAAATGCCATCCATAGACATCCAATTTGAGAAAATGTTGGATGATTGCCAGTTGTTCCATTCATTTCTTCCCTCCTTCTCCCCCCAGCCACAAATAAAGATATTGTTATTTTGCCCCTGAATCGGCTCCTCATTTTATCTGAATCCACAGTCTGTCAAACGGGCAGTCAGGGGAGTGGGGCCCTCCTGTGGCTGAGTTGGAATGTGCTCTCTGGAGCAAAGAGCCACCCGAGACCCAATTTCAGGATCTAGTGTAAAGCGCTGCTGTTGGCAGCCTTGTTCCCCTCACCCAGCCCCAGGAACCCTCCGGCTTTACCAAAAACCATCCACAGCCACTGCTTATTCCATGCGTGGAACATAGCTATTTACTTGCATTTATGAACAAAGTTTATTACCAGAAATAGGAAGTGTGTATACATATGTAGGAACCCCATATATTCCTCAGACGTCAAAAGTGGAGATTGTAGAAATAAATCATTAAATAAGTGGTAGGAAATTTTTGATACATTCATTGATATGATTACCCTTCCACTACCCTTACTGCTCTTTCCCCCACTGCCTGCCTTTCTTTCTTTTTTTCTTTTCCTCCCTTCCTTCCTTCCTTCCTTCCTTCCTTCCTTCCTTCCTTCCTTCCTTCCTTCCTTCCTTCCTTCCAATATTCTTCACCAGAGGACATGTTTTTATTGATTTGAAAGAGAGAAACATAGGACAGTTACCTCCATACACCCCTGACCAGAGATCAAACCTGAAACCTAGGTATGTTCCCTGACAGGATATTGAACCCATCACCTTTTGGTGATGGGACGACGCTCCAACCAAATGAGCCCACCTGCCAAGGCCCTACTGTATTTCTTGTCCCATCAATTTAGACAACCAGAGAAGACATAGCTTGCCACATGGGGGAGTGACGATAATACTAGAAAAAATAGTCAAATTCTTGCCTCTGAGGTTTTTAAAAGTCAAGGTCCAAATATAAAATGAAAAAGATAAGGAAAAATATGAAATCAAGTAGAACCATTGTCCCCTGTCATATCGCCTTTCCTTCCCCTACCCACCCACTGTCCCACACACACATGCCTTCCAAGAATAGAAGCAAGTTGCCAGGCTGGAGCAAGGGGAGCGAGGAGAAGCAGAGGGAATATGTCAGTAGGGAGCAGTTCTGAGGACTGACCAGTCAGAATTGAGAAACCCACCTCTTTTCACTCAAAGGAAAATCATCCATCCATCCATAGCCCTGTGGACAACTGCACGACTCTTGGAACTTGGCCAGGAGGAGCACTGTAAGTCTTCAGTGGAGGAAGGGAAAGTGCTGTCATCCTTCCCACTGACGTTTAGCAGTGAACTTCTCTCAACAGCAGCCAGAGCACAACCTGTGGACCATTCTGAAAAACTAACTCCTACCCCTTGAGTTTAACCCTCATTTGATAGTTACGGATGCTGAGTAGGACCCTGGTACCCTGAGGGACAGTGAAAAGATCCAAGGGTATGAAAGGTGTTTCCAACTATTTAGCCTCAGGCCTGTGCTTAGAGGGTCCTGAATGGACCAGCTCAGGATTTCCCTTAAAAGGCAGGATAAGGGGTCATCAATGCTGTTCCCTAAATATTTCTGATCCTCTCCTTCTAGTCCAATGGTAGAATTATTCTCCTTGGCTCCTTGTGGTTAGAAGAGGCCATGTGACTGTTTCTGGCCAATGACTTGTGAGCAGAAGTGATGGGTGTCAATACCACAATTACTTGTTAGGATGAGACTGTCCAGACCCCTCTCCTCCACCTAGCAAGACCACCAGCAACATTACATATGGTGCTACTCATTAGTCTAGGTCCATGAACGATAGCGAGAAGCTGAGCCCTCCATCTAACCTGTAAGGATTATGCAACAAGAAATAAGAAATGACTTGTTTTTGTTTTTAAGACACTGCGAGTATAAGTTGTTTCTGCAGCATAAGCTAGCCTATCCTGATCGATGGTATCTGTAGAATCCATCAGAACTTCCAGAAAGCATCCTGAGCATATCTGAGAGCTAGAAGAACAAAGGAGGCATCCAATTAGAGGAGCATTTCCCACATTAACCTGGAATCTTAGTAATTCTCAAGATATCTAGTTAGAAAAATCCATGATAAAAAAAAAGCAATTAAATCTATTATTTACTCACTTAATGTTAAAATATTTATTGAAAACCTGCTAAGTTCCAACACTATGCTAGGAATAGGGACACAGCAGGGAAGGAACAGGCATTTTTCCCATTCTCAGAAAGTTTTCAGTCTAGCAACATTCAATAGTGATCTAATGGTTGAAAATGAAACCAGGGCCTAGATAAATTAAGAGTTTTGCTCAAGGTGATACAGTTACTAAATGATGAAGTAGAAATTAAACTTGAGCATTTTTACTACAAATTTTGTGTTTTCTTAACCATCTCAAACCACTAAAAAATAAAAAAAATCAGTAATGCTTCACATTTGCTCAAAAATGTATGTAGAATTTAATTCTAGGATGCCTTGATGCCTTCCACTGTGATGTTTGCTGATACCTGAAATTTCTTTAATGAACACAACTTTTCATTCCATAATTAGTATTTTGCACAGAGCCTGACAAATAATAGGCACTCTCTAAATGTTTTTTTAATGAGGAAAGCATGCTTGAATGAATAAATGAATGGAACAAGAAGGCTTAAATACTTGCAACTATTGATTTAAATATCAAATATACTCAATGACTCTAATACTAAACCACAATTAAATAATCACTCATCATAGATAATATCTAATACAGAGGTATAATTTTTTTGAAATATTAATAATTTTTTCAAAATATTAATTGATGCTCTTTCCAATACCAATATTTCCTGTTATTTCTCTCCCTCTCCTTTCTTCTTGTCGTTGTTTAGAGACTCAAGCTAAAGTGGCATCTATAGCTCAGGGAATGGTTGTTTCAGCAGGAAGACAAAGAAAAATCTTGGAAATTTCAAAAGCTTAGACTTTTAAGTTTCAAATGTCCGTAGGGGAAGTTAAAAAAATAAATAAAGTGGCAGAAAAAAGATCTCTCCAACTTCTCAGGACGCATAACATAACCCCAGACTGCAGGAAGGGAGAAAACCGTGAGGAGAAGTAGGGGAAAATGGACACTGGAAGTCCCTGAGACAGAGAAACCCAGTATCCTGCCCCTACATTTATTCAAAAGGAAGGGTGGGGGGATTCCACTTCAGCTTAGTAAAGTAGCTTGTATTGAATCAACTCTCCTACAGATAAACTCTAGACAAAATCTAAAAAAACAACTCTCTGAAGTCAGCGGCAAACAAGAAACTTGGAAAGGAAGGCAGAAATTGGGAGTGGACACTTAAAAAGGGCACTAAACCCACTTATGAGGGCTCTGCCTGCATGACTTACCATCCTGGTACCATCATCTTGGGCGTTAGGATTTCAATATATTAATTTGGAGGGGTCACCACATAACAGACTGCAGCACCATTCCTACCAGAAGCTAATGCTTATATATTGGATTAATTATGTTTGTTGCAAAGCTTGCTCTTTCTTTCTGCCTGGCTCATTTTGTTCTCCCCATCCCTTTCTGAAATGCATTTAGAGAGTTTAAATGTCAGTGGCTGCAGGCCCATCTTCCTCTTTCCCATTGTCAGGCATCTCTCTACTCAGCTGAAATGGAGATTTTGGAATGGAGCTCTGTCAATCCCCACTGTCAATCTCCATTCCTCTCAGCTCTAGAGTTTCTAGGCCCCAGTATCAAGACATAGACTGACAGCCCGGACAGTCTGGGGAAAGTATGAGAGGCCTTTAACAGGCCTAAATTCTGGTTTTGGCACCCATCCTCAGCTAAGTAACAGCTGGGATGGCAATATAATGCCTTTTTCTCTGGGCATTATATTAAGTATCTTTACTAATGCTATTATTACAGAATTATCAATATTTTACAAGTGTTATCCATTCTTGAAAAGACAACTAGTTAAGTCATGCAGGAGAAGACCTTGGTGGTCAAGAGATAACAAAGCAAAGTCTTTCATCCCTCCTTCCCTCTCAAGGTCATTATACTAATCCCACTATCTTAAGGAGGAAACTAATTCCAAAGCCACTTCTTTTGTTGTTTTCTTCTCTAACACCCATTTATAGGTAAACCTCATTTTAAAAAATCAAGAGTGTGCCTGCCCGGGTTCTTATTGCACACAGGAGGGATAAGCTCTGATTACCTTAAGATGTTAAGGTATATTATTAAAAGGCTTTTGGGTAGTTCATGGGATCTATGATAACGGTGAAGAACCAGGCTGGAGCAGTGTGGCTCAGTGTATTTTCCAAACATGGCCTGCAACACCATCTCCTGCCCCATGTGCTTTTCTAAAACCTTGCCGTTCTCCCATCTAATTTCTCTCTCCTTAATCTGAGCAGTTTATGACACACCTATAATTAATAGAATGTGGCATAAGTAAAGCCATGCGACTTCCATAGCTAGAAGGTAATGCAGCTTCCACTTAGATAGCTGCAATTCGCTCATGAAATATTCAGCTGCTACGCAAGCAATCAGACGCAAGCAATTGAGCCGCCATGTTGTGAGGAAGCCCAAACTAGCCCACACAGAGAGGACCTGATACCACATGGAGAAGGAGGTACTCAGCCAGCCCCTCACTGACAAAATGCCTGAAAGAATGAAGACAGAATCACCCAGCCTAGCCTTCCCCAAATCCTGACCCACAAAAATCATGAGGAAACACACAATGGCTGTTGTTTTATGCTATTATTCACAATAGCTAACTGGAACAGTGAGGAACAAAGGCATATAAAGAAAAGAATCAGAAAGAGCTTGTTCAAGCAGGACCTGCCACCAACTTGATTTCCCCCACCTTCCTGAGACTTGACACTGCTGAGTTCCTGGTTCTACAGAGATACACAGGCCAAGGAGTGGTGAATGCAAACGTTGACATTTCAGTGCCATACAGATTGTTTTAGGTGTTAAGTTAATAACCTGAAGCAAAAATCCTCCCCAAACAGTCCCCTCATCTTCTTCCTGTCTTTTCTACATGTCCCTACCACGAAACAAAACTAAGCCAAAGATATCAGGTGAGGTTTTGTCTGGGGAGGCACCCGTTTTATGACTATCCATTTCTTTTGAAAGGGGCAATATTTTTTAGATGTTCATAGTTGTGTTTTAAACATGTCATTGAAATATGCAAGAAAAATACCTCTAAGCCTGTTAACACACACACACACACACGCTGAGAGACTTGCACATTAATGTTCATCAATCCTCAGATTATTTAGAGAGAGAGCCCTCTGGCCCACTGGGAACAATGACAAATCATATCCCTGCCACTTTTTGAGAACTACCAGCTAACCTCACCTTCAGGTTCCTATTTTTGGTTCTCATTATGACACCCAGAAAAAACTTTCATTAGCATTTTTACTTAAACAAAACTAAGACACAATTAACAGCTGCTTCAGGATTTTCAAAGCCCGACATCTGGGAATTTCCCAGAAAGCGTGATTAATATTACAACTAAAATGTGTTCAGGAGGGAAAATACAGCCCCTGGCGCATCTGCCTGACCACACAGCAAGTGGAGTGTCATCTCTTCCTGATACATAAACCCTCCTGGGTGTTGGTGGAATGACGATGATAACCCACAAATGCCAGTGTTGCCCCACTTCCAGATGGTGGAAGCCTGGAAAGCCACAGCTTTTCCAAGTGTATTTGCCAGCAGGACTACCAACCAATATTGCTTGTTTGGGCCACCAAACAGGGTGAGGAAAGACCAGGCCATCGTGCACACTTGGATAAGGGCTAAAGATTGATAGCTAAGGTCGTATTCCAGATTTTATCAATGAGTAACAAATCGCTCCAAAAAGTATTGACTTAAAATAATTATAACAACCATTTAAAAAAATCTCATGGTTTCTGTGCCTCAGGAACTTGGGAAGGACTTGGCTGGTGGCTCTGGCTCAGTGTCTCCTTGGGGCTATAGTCAGATGGTGGCTAAAGCTGGGACAGGAACGCTGGAGGAGCTGGAGGATCTCTCTCTCTCTCTCTCTCTCTCTCTCTCTCTCTCACACACACACACACACACACACACACACACACACACACCACAGAGATGGAAGAGTATTTTAATTAAGTCATCTTCTCCATTTAAAAAAAATGGTAACTAACCATTCTTAGCTCTACTGAAGATGAAATAAAAAGAAAATGGACTTGATTACAGCATTGGGGAATTAACGTGAGAAGGACTTCTTTGTTAAACATTGGTCTAAATTTTAAGCTCTATGTAATTGTAAGCTTCCTCCAGTAAAGAAGTGTGTCTTCACCCTGACTGGTTTGGCTCGGTGGATGGAGCGACAGCCTGCGGACTGAAAGTTCCCGGGTTCAATTCTGGTCAAGAGCATGTGCCTTGGTTGTGGGCACATCCCCAGTAGGAGGTGTGCAGGAGGCAGCTGATCAATGTTTCTCTCTCTTTGATGTTTCTAACTCTCTATACCTCTCCCTTCCTCTCTGTAAAAAATCAATAAAATTTATAATAAAAAAAAAAAGTGTGTCTTCTTCATCTTCCCCAAAGTTTGAAAGGATGGGTAACTGAAATCTCTAATAAGAGTAAAACAAATAGAGACCTAGACCTGTACCACATCCCATACTTTTAAGACTTTATTTATGGCTACATATGAATCTGATTTATCCATTGTATAAGAATATTTTGGCTGCAAGTATCAAACAATCTGACGTTAGTGATTTAAACAAATATGGGGACTGGTTTTCCTTACATAGCAAAAAGTCTTAAGGCAATAGCTGCTGGTTTGCAGCTCATGATTTTTTAAAAAAATTTTTCTTTTATTGCTTAAAATATTACAAAGAGTAGTACATATGTTTCCTTTTGTTTTTTTCCCCTTGACCTTCCCCCGGCATCCCCCATCCCCCAGTGTCTTGTGTCCATTGGTTATGCTTATATGCATGCATAGAAGTCCTTTGGTTGATCTCTTATCCCCCGCTCCCCCTGCAACCCTCCCCGGCCTTCCTGCTGTAGTTTGACAGTCTGTTTGATTCTACTCTGCTTCTGTATCTATTTTTGTTCATCAGTTTATAATGGTCTTTATTATCCATAAATGAGTGAGATCGTGTGGTATTTTTCTTTCATTGACTGGTTTATTTCACTTAGCATAATACTCTCCAGTTCCATCCATGCTGTTGAAAATGGCAGCTCATGATTCTTTAGGGCTGTCATGATTGCAAGATACTTGCCACAACTTCAGATGTCACATCCATCTTCCATCAGAAGAAGGAAGAGGGAAGAAACAGTATCTGTGTCTGGAATGTCTATGCTTTCCTAAGAATCACAGAGTAATATGAATTTATGTCTAATTGGTCAGAATAGCATAACTTGGCCACCTCTAGCTTAAAAGGAAGCTATAGGCACAAGGTTGAGAACAGGAATTAGGTCAGTCAGGTACATGGTATTGCATTATTTTTGCAAATACGAATCTGTGAACACCTATATAAATAGTTGTCTCATCATTCCTGGAATTTGGGCAGACTACTTGTCTCTTAAGAATATTCTGTTTACCCAGTCAACTAACCATTCACCTTTGGCTTTGTATCTTGGTTTGCAGAATGCTTCTACCCAAACTTAATCATCAGGTTCTAGCGGGAATGTTGATCCGAGGAAATAGAGTTCCAGTCCATAGATGCAGGCCCGTGACTTAGACGCTGTCATTCATAGTAACCTAATCATCTGGTTCTAGTGATGAGTCTAAAAGTGGCCAAGTGACACTAGTAGCGCCAATCAGAGTTATGGCTTAGGATTTCAAATTTAAAGTTAGAAAAAAAAGAAGTATTTTTGGCAGTAGGGCTGTTGGGAAACATATTCTGAACTGTCTGGAGAAAGCATATCTTTAGAAGGAGAAATGAGGCCACAACAACCTGGAGAGGTGCAGAGTTTGCAGACTGTGGAGAGCAAGAGAGAAAGACCAAACTAGAATCTGAAGTCTGTGTGAATCTAGTGGGGAGTAGACTTCCACTTAGATAAGTCATAAATTCCCCTTTCTGTTCAAACTGGTGTGTTTGGATTTCTATTCACTGTATCAGAGAGTCTTGAAAAATTAAAAGGTTGAACAAACTCCCAATAATGCAAATGCCCTTTATTTGGAACTAAGGGGAAAGTTTGCCAACAGGAAATGGGAGAAATGCTTCATGTACTTATATTGTGCTAATAAGATTTTCGAAGCACTTAGAAATAGCAGAGTATGCAAATGAATAATTACAATTTCTGAAATTGTTTCCTGTCCTTTTTTTTTAAAATATATATAGGCCATTTAAAGACCTCTAAGATGAGCTGAGTATGCTATTTGCCACTCCACTATAATCATTTTATATGCTGGCAAACATCACTGTACAAGGAACCTCAGGATGACAGCCTTGTCAGATGAGAAGCGGCTGAAGTAGTAGGAGCCAGACATGTGAGTTCCCACCTATGCTGTGCCACTTAAGTGCTGTGTGGACTAGTAAAAGTTACTTGGGCTCTCTGAGCTTCAGTTTCTTTATCCATTCAACCAAAAGCATGAATTACCCTTCTGAGGCCCCTTACATCTGTTCTGTGTTGATTTGATCACTTAACTAAGACCTGACTTTACCCATAAAGCCCAGGGACTTGCCAAGGTCCCACAGCCAGGACACAGTCTAGAACCAATACTTCCTGACTCTTTAAGTCACACTAGTCTCCTTGTTTATTATAGAAGAGGAGCAGGCTTCTATTGAGCTGATAGAACTTACTTTTCACTTGTTGCAGAGCATTCTGGTTATTTAACTCCATTTTGCCAAGCATGAAGAATGAGGCCCAGGCCATATACTCAGTTCCCAGGTGGGCCACTTAACTTCCTTCTCCTCATGGCCCAGGAGTTACTCAGGTGATTGGCTGTTGTCTGCTGTTTTGCCAATGCATGCACTTGGCATGGAAGAGCGAGAGTGCAAATGCATCTTGGAGGCCTTTTGGGGCATCATAAGAAAAAGCCATTTGACATTCACGTCCCATGGCACAGGTCTCTGAGTGTATGAAAAAGGTGTATGCTAATCATTGTCTCAGTGAGAAGTCAGACACTAAGGGGAATAAAGGTCACCCCAACAGAGATAGTGTAGAGAGGAATCCACTTGTTTGGGGCAGGGAGAGGGAGGGCAGGTGAAAAGGGAAGGGAAAAGTGTTGGAGGCAGAAAGAACAGCATGTGTCAAGACTCATGCCCAGATTTTTCCAGAGTCTTGGACTCTCCGCTAGGCCCTGGCCTGGTCCTTCTCAACTTGGTCAAGATCCGTGATTAGACCTTGAGAAGAATGAAAGTGCTCCTGAGGCAGGAACTGGCTCAGAGGCTGTTCAGAGGCAGTAGAAATAGAAGAGAGACTTGAAAGATGGGCTGGGCCAATGGAGACAGAGAGGAGAAAGGCAGTGGGTCAGCACAGTGTGTTTGGTTGGGCAGTCTCAGATCTGAGCAAAGGGTGGTATGTCTGGCATAGAGTAGGAAATGCAGCAAAAGTTCTTTCTTTGAGTGAATGAATGAGTGAAAGCATTGCACAGGGTCTGAAATCCTACTTAAGTACTGATTTATTTTCCAACATTTCATTATGAAAAATTCCAACCCAGTATGAAGTTGAAAGTTTTATAGTGATCACCCATATACCCCCACCTAAATTCTGCATTTAACAGTTTACTACATTTGCTTTATCACATATCTAGCCATATATCCATCCATCCATCCATCCATCCATCCATCCATCCATCCATCTTATTTTTTGATTCATTGCTAAGTTTCAGATACAAGTATACTTCACTCCAAACATTTCAGCATATATATTAATAACCAGACTCCAGTATTTGTGTGCACCCATCTGTTTTCCTTCTGAGGCAACACTTGCATTTAATGAAATGCGCACATCGTAAGTGTGCCATTAGATGAATTCTGACAAATGTATCCCAAACCTCTGTCCAAAATACAGAGCATTATCATCGCTCCTGAGAGCTCCCCCACTCTCCAGAGGCATCCACTATTCTGTTTTTCTTTTCTACCATAAATTAATTTTGCCACAACTATGTGGAATCATAAATTATGGACTCCTTTGTGTCTGGCTTCTTTTCACTCAGCATGGTGATTTTGAGAGTCATCCCTGTTGCTACGCAGATTAGTTGCTCATTACTTTTGCTTGCTGAACAGTATGCCTTTGTATGACTAGGCAAATTTGTTTGCCCGCTCCTTTGTTGATGGACTGGGCTGTTTCCAGTCTAGAAATTTATTCATTTATTTATGAATAAAACTACTATGAATAATCTTGTTAAGTACTTATTTTTTATCATAACAAAAGCTAAACATGTCATGAACATAAAGCTTCAATAAAAATCTCCAACTAAGCCTGGGAGTCTTTGGATGGAAAAATCAATAAAAAGTTACCCTCTGTGGTGGACTTACCAGGTGCCAGGTCATCTGCTGAGATTTTTCCTTCTATCAGTCATTTCATTTCATTCCCATAGCCCCATTTTCCAGATTAGCAAATCAAGGTTTAAGGCAAGGAACTGATTTACCTAAGCTCTAATGGCCTGTACATGGTGGACCCTATTCTGCCTTTTGGAAAGTGGCATGAACATCAATACTGAATCAAGGCCAAGAAAAGATGAGTAGGGTGTGTTTTATCAGCTATCACACTTCATTATGATACTGACATAATTTTCATTTACCTTCAGTGATGGACCTTAATGCTAATAAGGGAAAGTGGAGAGCCAAGGATTACAACATTAGACAGAAAGGCCTTCCCTTTACTAAGAAATCTTCAGGGACAGCGAAGACCTTAAGTAAGTTTTTTAATGGGCATTTAAAAGAACTTTCCTATTACAAAATACTAGAAAAGAATAAGAGCTCCAAAAGATAAGCGCTCGGTCATCTTTTTGTGCATATATAAAAGCAGATATGACCAAATTAGAACATTTTGGTCAGGAAACTTGTAAAGGAAGAAAGGAAAGATTTGTGAGTATTTATTTCGTATACACTGAGTGTTCCAAAAATCAGGACTTAATATTTACTATATTTCTACTGCTCATTCTCAAAGAGGTGGCTCAAAAAAAGAAAAAAAAATCCAAACAAACCGTAATGCAGCAGAATTTACAGGCATCCCTTAAGTCAGTCACCCTCTCAAAGGGACTGCAGGACTCATATCTAGGCCTTCCAGGAGCGATCCTCTGTGAGTCTTTGGAGCAAGGAAATGCCAGCACAATTTTTCTGTCTGTTTGCTATTCAATGTGGCCCATGCTCTCTGACAAATGAACAAATACTGCAGAGATGATTATATATATATATATATATATATATATATATATATATATATATATATATGTTCTTTTTGGAAGGGAGGGTAAGGGGCACACAGAATTTTTGCAAAGAGATCCTCAAATCCATCTGCATGTCTTATTTTCCATGGACCCAGTCTTTTAACCTAGGGTTATACCATTCACTTTCAAATGTGTGTGTAATATTTTGATGAATAACATTTCATTAAAATGAATTATATAAGCATTAATCAACAGATACTAAATAGATCCCTACTATCATATAAGAGTTAAACCCCTAGCTTCATGCTACTTAACAAGAACCTTCAGAAACAGTCACACAACTAGTGATTCTCATGGTGAAGTTTCAGACACAGAAGCTGTCCAAAGAATGGATACTTGGGTACTTTGTTCACCTTCACATCACACTGAAATAGGAGCTCAGCTGGTGTGCAGTGCAGCTTTACTGAGAAACACAAACCCAGAGATGTAGACTGGGGCTGCTGTGCCTAGGAAGCACAGCATGCACCACCTCCTTCACTCTCCTTGTGTGGAAAAGAGGATTGGACCCCACATGCATCAAGCACCCCCTTCCCAACAATCATAGCCACAGGCAGAGGGGAGGAAGCAGAAAGAGTGAGGGAACTAGCAATGGGAATGAGTGCTTGCTACTGACTCTCGTTTCAGCCATGGCTCTGTGATTGCAAGCAACAGAAACTGACTGGACAATTTAGAAGAAAAGCTAGAAGAAAAGCTGAAGAACCAGTTCTTAGAAAAGGACAGAGGGGGGATCATGGTAACAGACACTTTAGGAGAGCTCCAACCATTTTCCATCCTTTACCAAGATTGGGATTCTTTGGGAAGAGCATAGGATTGGCTAGAAGAGAGCAAGATTCCATGTGTGGTAGCCTCCTTCCAACCCTTCAAGATTAGGGAAGATCTGTCCATCAAAGGCACCAGAAAAAGGGAGAGGAAGCTGAGCATGAAGGAAAGAGCAGATGTCTAGTCTCTTTCTAGGACTCCATCTCTCCATTTGTAAAATCTGAGTAACCATAGCTACTGTAATGTGGCACATGCAAAGTGCCTAACATGTAATCATCTCCAACCTTTTCCTCCAGAGAATGAAGCTATTGTCATTTACCCTGTAAAGAATGCACCCCCAGCACAGATGGAGGAGCTTTCAAGTCCAACCACCCCAATGAACACATCTCCTAAGCCTTCATCCAGCGATTCTCAGCCTGTGGGTTGCCAACCCTTTTGGCTGTTGAATGACCCTTTCACAGGGGTCGCCTAAGACCATCCTGCCTATAAGATATTTACATTACGCTTCATAACAGTAGCAACATTACATTATGAAGTGTCAAAGAAAATAATTTTATGGTTGGGTCACAACATGAGGAACTATATTTAAAGGGCCAGAATGTTGACAACCACTGCTAATCTGAAGCAAGCAGTGGGTGTCTGCACGTTTGATCCATAACTTGTCACTGGGGGAATAAAAAATAAACTGAGTTTTGCATGAGTCCTTTCATGTTGGCAGGCTGGGCTGTGGAGGAAATCAACCCAGAGGCCAGTTTATCTGAAGTCAGAGGCTAATAGAGCTGTTATTCGCTTTGGATATTAAAGCTATCCCTCTGGCACCCGGCGCTCTTTATGATGCATGGCCAATTGCCCGCTGAGAGAGCTATTGCAGTCTGAACCACTTTATTCTAAAATCATGTCATTTGTTTTTTATTTCCCACCGATACACATATGTATCTCTTTCCCTTTTAGAAAGGTGACGACGGGTCAAAGTTACATTTTTGCCTACAAATTTTTCAACTTTTGGGACGGTCTGTTCCAGTCTGGATGTGGGCATGTCCCCCTCCCTGCTTGATGGATGGATTTGGCTGTTTTCTTCCTTTTTTTCTTGGCTCTAATTTTTGCCAACTTAAACGTTTTTGCTTAGTTTCAGCGTCTTCTTTCCATCAAAACAGACATTGCTTCACCATTTCAGATTTTTTTTTCTTTGTCAAAAATATGAAATTTGACAGATTATTTACTGATAAAGAGCTATTGAAAGATGCGGACAGTGCAGGTTATGAGTTTCAGAACCTAGCTCTGGTGACTTTGTTTGAAATAATAAACTCTACAACTCTTTCATCGTTCAGGCATGTTTTTCAATGTTAAAAATAAGTGATAATGCTGGCTTTAGTCTGTTAAACTTTTTGGTTTGCATTCTAAGAACAATGAGACATCATTGAATGATATTGGACAGAGAAGAAAGTCACCAGATGGGTGTTTTTTTAGCAGATTTCTCTAGCTATTGAAAGTGGATGGGAGAATGGGGGTTGGGAGTGTGAATGGAGGCAGAGGGATACAAGGTTGTGTTAATATGGGCAGGAGATGGTGGCAACCTAGACAAAGTAGCTGGCAGCAGAGTTGAAGAGAAATAGAAAACGTAAGGGAACTGACTGAACTAGATGATCAGCACAGACAAAGCTGAATAAAAATAATTAAGAAGGTAAAGTAAATAATTCCATACACAAAGACAGAATTCCGTTCCTAATTATACTTTCTTCTCCCAAGCAAATATTATCACCAACATGTAGCCATCGGTGGTACATCCATTTCCTTTGGGGTTACCTCCAAGGCCAAGAAAGTCAACATCCAAAGACCTAAATTCTTAATGATTTTAGATGATAAAGTTTATTTAAAATAGACAGAATTGAATAACTAGCCTTGTAAAGATTTCAAGAAAAATTCATTCTTCCCCTTCTCTACCACAGACACACTTTAAATTGAACAGTAAGTATATTTAGGAAAGAAACATTCTCTTTATGCTTTTTCTCCCAAGATGGATGGTGTTCTTCTTAGCATTATAAGTGTCAGAATAAAAAATGCCCATGAGGTCGGATTGTATGATGTTTTTGTAAAGTGAGATAAACATTCTCAGAAGCATGATTGTAGCTGAGAAAGAAAAGAAAGAAAGAAAGAAAGAAAGAAAGAAAGAAAGAAAGAAAGAAAGAAGAAAAGAAAAGAAAAGAAAAAAGAAAAGAAAAGAAAAGAAAAGAAAAGAAAAGAAAAGAAAAGAAAAGAAAAAAGAAAAGAAAAAAGAAAAGAAAAACAATTTCCATAGAGGAGTTCCTTGGGAACAGAAACTTTAAAAATAATTTCTACAGCCACACACAGTTGAAGAATATGACAAAGGCATAATATATCAATTATAAAAACATGGCTATATTTTAAGAGAACATAGACTTTTCCCAGATACATCCTAAATCTCCAACTCAGAAATTCTAGATAGAGACAGGAATGAGTGCTGTTTCTAAAATTGCTCTGATTTCTTTCCTGTTTAGCCCTTTGCATCAGCAACACTAAAAAATGAACTTAAAAAGTGTTAGTGGGTGGGGAAAAAACACTGTTCAAAAAAGGGCATCATATGAATTAGGTTATAGCTTAATAAAATAATGAATTTTAATACAAATTAAAAAAAATGATTTTGGCTTTCTTGGACAAAAAGGTGAGTAATTAGACAAATAGCTGAGCTCAAACTTGATGGCAGGCTGGGGTCCCACTGCTGGTGCATACCCCCTCCTCAGCCCACATGATCTTCAGCCCACCAGTACTCCATGGTGTTCATTTATGACATGCTTTATTTTTTATTTTGTCTCTGGATTTTGACTGCTTCCCTGTGTTTTTTCTATTTATTGGGTAAAGCTACTATATCCCCTGGAATTGGTAGAATGGACTTGTGTAGTAGTTGGTTCTATAAGGCCCAGTGGCTCAGCATCCCCAGCCGCCTGAGCTGAGCACTCTAGGTGCATCCCTGTGTTGGCTGTGTGCACAGTCTTGTAGTTGAGCCTTGACTTCTATTGGCATCTGTGGGAGGAGTTGACCTCCAGGCCAATTGGCTGTGAAGACCAGCTGGGACTAGAGTGGGAGAGCTGCTGTGCAGGAGATGAGGTCCAGCTGAGAAGCAAGGCAGGCTGGTACTATAGCCTAGTCTGAGCCTTTTATTGATAGGTTTGGGGCATGCTGTCACCAGCTGCAGCTTATTTGAGAGATTTTAGCAAAGTCTGAAGACTAAGCCAGGACAGATCATTCATTTGGAAAAGCTGCTGCAATCCTCTTGGGTAGGGCTGCAAATTGGATGGGGCGGGGTCTCAGGGAATCATTAGGGTGGAGCAAACAGTGTGGGCCACACCGATGAAGACTCAGCTATGGCTGCCCATCTGCTCTGACACAGGGGAGGTCCCAGCACAGGAACAATGACCCCTGTGAGCACCCCTGATTGGAAGAAAGCTGCTTCTGAGTTCCTGCCTCGATGCCAGACAATCCAGTTCCTCCCAGTATGTGTCTGCATCCCCCATCACTGAAACTCAGAAGCTGAACAGTGTAAGTTTGTGTGCGGGCCCTTTAGGAGGAACACCTGGGTCTCCAGTGGCCTGTGTCCTTCAGCCACAATTCCCACCAGTTTTTACAGCCTGGGCTGTGGGGCTGGTGTGGGGCTGGGAACTCTTGCTCTTACAGGGGGCGGGGGGAGGGGGCGTGGAGCTCTGCAAGATGATCTCCCTCCTGATTGAAAAAAAAGGCACACATGGGTGTCAGACCAGCCTGTTTGGTACCCCTACCCCTCGAACCAGTATCAACATGATTTCTTCTTTATGTCTCTAATTATAGGACTTCCATTCACCCAACTTTCAGGTGGTTCTGAATGGTGATTGTCTGTATTTTAGTTGTAATTTTAATGTGGTTGTCGTAGGCCGGGAGTTCAGGCGTTTACCTATGTCACCATCTTGGTTCCTCAAGCTATGCTTCTAAAACTTGCTTTTTTATCATAGCAACCATCTGAAACTCAGCTTCACAAAGACATGATGTCATGATCTAATGTTAAAACTGTGAATTATCTTGAGCTAGTAGTTTTGTTCAGTATTTTACAGGGGTTGATGAGTTTCCCTCAGCCATCTAAACTATCCTATAGTGTTCCTATATGTTTGCTGAGACACCTCAAGATTCCTCAGCACACAATTTGAGAACCACTGTCCTATAGTATTATCTTTGTTCCTCTGGCTAGACATACAAGTCACTGTGCTATGCCTTCTGACCTAACAATCACTTCCTCAGCAATTCCCAGACTCCTGTCATTAAGTATCACCCCAAGGGTTATGCCAAGGTGAGTGAGTGCTAATGAGTTTACCAGCAATTTCCCTGCTACCACTTCTGTCAGTGGGGACCAAAGTTCTCCACCTCTACATACTTAAAACAAAACTCAACCCTCTTAGAAAGTAAAAGTGATGATTTGTAGTCTCCTGCATTCCTCTAATCCAGTGATTTTCTACCTGTGTGCTGCAAGAATTTTTTCAAAAACATGCAATACTTCATTAGTCAGGGGCACTGACCTCTTTTTCCTTAGATTGTCAAATAAAAAAAAATGGCGAAAGCCAACACAATAATAGCTATCTGGTGTGAATAATGAAAATTATACCTAATTTTTTGTCAGGTTGGTAAAAAATATATATTTTTATGTGCCGCAAAATTTTAGTAATTCGTTTATGTGTGCCATGAGGTGAAAAAGGTTGAAAATCGCTGCTCTATCCTGTGACATAGAAAACACTTTGAACTGTATTGGATTATAAGGGGTGGATTTTCCCTGCTTCCTTGCATGCTTCATCGGAATACTGGGATCTGTATTGAAAGGGTGTGGAGGAGAATCCATTCTAATTAGAGCTGACTGTCTCAGAGAAGTCCCACACTCTGATCTCAACCACTGGGCATCTCAGGAACTGCATGGTGTTGAGGCAATTTATGTGTAGTGAACACAGCATGCAGCCTCCAAGCAGGGAGGCAGGAAGTCCTGGTGTCTTTGTTGGACTGTGACCGAATTTGATTTCCATTTCAAACCCCCATTCTGCGGGGTGATAGAGACTACATTGCAGGCAGTTCTGGGTTTCCTGTGATATCACGCTGAACACTATGAAATGCTGCTGTTTGATAATTTCTAAACAACAAACCTGGCAAATGTATGTGGTTCAAAGTGTAATTAGACTCCATCACCACTAGGGCTGTATCTACACTCCAGAGCAGGCATCCTCAAACTGCGGCCCGCGGGCCACATGCCGGGTGTTTTTGACGCCGCTGCCTGTCCTGCTTAAAATAAGATATGTGCAGTGTGCTAGGAATTGGTTCATAGTTTTTTTTAAAACTACAGTCCGGCCCTCCAATGGTCTGAGGGACAGTGGACTGGCCCCCTGTTTAAAAGTTTGAGGACCCCTGCTCCAGAGGGCTTATGCTGCGGAGCACACAAGGTTGGGCAGTCTTGTGCAGGAGCCACGTGGTCCCTAATCACTGCCCACTCTGGGTGCCCTCAGATGTTCACACTGTCCTATGCTTCCCATCACTGGCCTGTGAAGATCTCTATTTTTGCTTCATCTCCAAGGTCTCTCTGAGGCTGCATCGCTGTCAGTGATTCCCACATCCCCTTTTCAGTGAGATATATTAACACCCAAACTCTCCTGTTCCCCAAGCCTGTCTTCTCTGCTCCACTTGCTGGAGAAGACCAGCTCTTGCAATCTCATTTATTTTTCCAAACCTACTGTTTCTGGGCCTTCATTCCATTAGATCTTGGATGTTTAAGCTCCTGCATCTATAAAGTCTTTGTATGGGGGACAGAAAGTATTTGCTTCTACTTTAATGCCTCAGCACCCATCCTCTGGGATGGCGGGTGCCTCCAGTGTAGCTTGAATGGGAGAAAGCCCTTGAGGTAAAAAGAATTACAAAAATAAGCATCGACATATTACCCAGCTGTGTAATGGGTACCTGGATCTCATCCAGGTGCACAAAGGCACTGGACAGGGAGTCAGCAGACTGGGCCAGAGTCCTGACGTCACATTTCCAAGTTGTGTTGCCCTGGTAGGTTAGGTTGTCACTTAACCTCTCCTGGAACATTCATTTCCTCTGGCCCTCAGAGTCAGAACATGTTTCTCCCACAGGCCCAAAGCTCATCCTCTCTGGTCAAAGTTATTTAGGCAGAGAAAAAAAAAATCCTCCAGGTTCATTGAAAATGTAACTACCTCCTAGTGCATTGGGAGTAACAAGACTGAATGGGTTTTTAAAAACCTAGAGATAGTATATTTGAAGCCATCTGTGTCTCCTTTATTACCCCTCTTTCACCCCCATTGGCCAACCCAAGCGAAAAGAATATAAAACACATTTCTGGCTTGACTGTTGCCTGTTGATATAACGCCCGGTGAAACGCCCATTTTCCCACTCGGCTGTATTCCTGTTTATTCCTGTGAACTCCTGGTCTCTAAAATTGGCAATGACTTTCTCTTTGTTATGTTTACCTTCCTTTTGGGGGGTGGGGTCAGCCCAGACTCTTGGGTGGTTCATTTCCCATTGAGTTACCAGAATAGGGCAGAATCTGATAGGAAGAACTGTGGGGAAGAAAGCTCAGTTCCCAGGCCCTCACACAAGGGGATTTGTCCTCCCTCCTCCACCAGAGCCTGGGGGCTGTGGGGAAGTTGACACGGGACATCCTTTCCCCTCCAACAGCATTCTTTCCCCCAGCAAGCTGGGCATTGTCCTTTGTGCTCTCACACAATTAGGACTAGGTGGAGTAGCCTGTGGCATGGCTAGAAAGACTCCCCCTGAACAGAAATAACCCCTTCTCCCACGGATACCATGGGCTCAGAAGTCCAGCTGACAGCCCCTTTTTTGGACTGCCTCTGACTGCGGCCTCTTAAAAGGGTGCTCCAGGAATGATCTGACACACAAGCCAGTGGGAACCATAGGCTTCCCAACTTCGTTTTTTGTTGTTGTTGTTAATCCTCATCCAAAGATATTTTTTCCATTGGTCTTTTAGAGAGAGTGGAAGGGAGGGGAGAGACAGAGAGACAAACATCAAACATTTGCTTGAGAGAGACACATAGATTTCTCCTGCACACGGCCTGGCCGGGGCCTGAGATCGAGCCTACAACCAAGGAAACTTCATTTTGGAGGAGATAGGACAGCTCTGATCCACCATAATCAAGAAGGCGTATGTAAGGTGTCCTGAAGACACAGGACCAGCCTGGGGGCGTAGAGCAAGGGGAGGGTCCAGAGTGAGCTTAGCCACACTGTTACCTTGGCCACAGCGACAGGCCCTGCCTCATGCTTGTTCCATGCCCTGGCTGTGGAGCTATCTCAGGCCCAGAGTTCCTGAGAACTCCCACTTCCTAAACGTGTGACTCTGGAAAGATCGCTTAACCTCTGTCTGAACCTGCTTCTTCAGCTACAAAATGGCAGTACTACCCTGACTTCACCTCACAGGGTTGCTTATAGCTTAAATGAGATAAAATATTATAATTTGTTTTATGATTTGTAAAGTACCATATGAACTTAAATATAGTTTCTCCCGACTCACCTTAGAATCTTTTGGAAGAGACTTTTCATAAATTCTTGAAGTTCAACCTCTACTAATTCAGGAATCCTAGACAAAATCTACCTTCTGCTTGAATCTTCTCTTTTTTTAAATAATATTTTTATTGATTTCAGAGAGGAAGGGAGAGGGAGAGAGAGATAGAAGTATCAGTGATGAGAGAGAATCATTGATGGGCTGCATCCTGCATGCCCCCTACTGGGGATTGAGCCCGGAACCCATGTGCCCTGACCAGGAATTGAATGTCCTGGTTCATAGGTCGACACCCACTGAGCCACATCAGGCAGAGCTCAACTCCTTTCTTTGATAGGAGACTGACCTTCTCTGAGGAGAAATTCACACCCACAGAGCTTTCTGACTTGAGTGTACCCTTCTTAAATCACAGCCACCCCCTTTATGCTCCGGGGCAAATGGGACGTGAGCTTCACTCACCAGGAACTGCAGAAGGATCATCATGCAGATTCGGTTGACCACTGTTTACAGGTTATTTGTCTCAGATGCTGAAATGACTGGCATTCCTCTTCCTTTTTTTTTTAAATACATTTTATTGATTTTTCACAGAGAGGAAGAGAGAGGGATAGAGAGTTAGAAACATCGATCAGCTGCCTCCTGCACACTCCCCACCGGGGATGTGCTCGCAACCAAGGTACATGCCCTTGATTGGAGTCGAACCTGGGACCCTTGAGTCCGTAGGCCGACGCTCTATCCCCTGAGCCAAACCGGTTAGGGCTCCTCTTCCTTTTTGAATGCTAAGTGTATTTGTCTTTATTTTCATTATCAGAAATACATTAAAACGGGCTTCGGGGCAGTGTTCAGGAAAACGAGAGGAAATGTTAAATTCATAGATGTGAAAGGCAGTGTATCTGTCCTATGAACCTGGAGTAGAATGATTTGTCCCAGAATTACTTTACTTTGACTGTGTAGAGAGGTTGCCTGTGGCCCATATAAACGTGGAAGGCAAAACTTTGTTTCTTTTTAGCCGTGATAGTTCAGTGAGATTTTTAAAAACATCAGGGACATAGACCCATTTGTTTATCTTTTCTTTAGTTTCCAATGCCCTAGGAGCTGTATTGGTGAAGAAATTGCTTCGGCATATGTCTGAGATTTTGTTGCCTTTGGATTCCTCTAGTATTTTTATGGTTTCCCATCTTACATTTAAGTCCTTTATCCATTTTGAGTTTATTTTTGTGTATGGTGTAAGTTGGTGGTCTAGTTTCATTTTTTTGCATATATCTGTCCAATTTTCCCAACACCATTTATTGAAGAGACTGTCTTGACTCCATTGTATGTTCTTGCCTCCTTTGTCAAATATTAATGGAGCATATTGATTTGGGTCGATTTCTGGGTTCTCTATTCTATTCCATTGATCTATATGTCTGTTCTTGTGCCAGACCCTGCGATCCCACTTCTGGGAATATATCCCAAGAAACCAGAAACACCAATCAGAAAGGACATATGCATCCCTATGTTCATAGCAGCACAATTTACCATAGCTAAGATTTGGAAACAGCCTAAGTGCCCATCAGCAGATGAATGGATTAGAAAACTGTGGTACATCTACACAATGGAATACTATGCTGCTATAAAAAAGAAGGAATTCTTACCATTTGCAGCAGCATGAATGGAACTGGAGAGCATTATGCTAAGTGAAATAAGCCAGTCAATGAAAGAAAAATACCACATGATCTCACTTATTTATGGAGAATAAGACCATTATAAATTGATGAACATAAACAGATACAGAGGCAGAACAGCACTGAACAAACTGTCAAACTACAGCTGGAAGGCTCGGGAGGGTTGGGGGGTGTTAAGAGATCAACTGAAGGACTTGTATGCATGCATATAAGCATAATCAATGGACATAAGACTGTGGGGGGTGGGGAGGAGGGGGGAAGGTCAAGGGGAAAAAATGGAGACTTATTTAACACTCTTTTTTATACTTTAAGCAATAAAACAAAATAAAAAATAAAAACATCAGGGACACTCTAAACTGAAATCTCTGCTATGCGGTGCTCCTGAGGACACCAATATGCATCCCAAAACCAAGAACTTTGTTTAGCTTTAGTTTCAGTGAAGGTAAATCGGCTTTGGCAGTTGGATTTAAGATTTGGCAGGCATCTGAAATTAAGTGGGACTCTGGGGAATTTTTACAGAGGGCAGCTAGGATTTTATGTGTTAGGGCTTACAGTTTAAATCTGCAATTAGTATAAACATGCA
The DNA here is from genome assembly GCA_004026665.1 of Murina feae. Taxonomy (NCBI): domain Eukaryota; kingdom Metazoa; phylum Chordata; class Mammalia; order Chiroptera; family Vespertilionidae; genus Murina; species Murina feae. Next base: position 3,926 of record PVJC01023640.1, on the reverse strand, counting down.
AAGGTCAGCCTGAAGAAACACGTGTCCCTGTGATTTGCAGAGGAAAATGTAAGGAGAGAAGTTGGCAAACAGGGTTTTGCAAATAGTTGCGCAACAGAAGTTCAGATTCTCGCATCCTGTCAGTGGCCTGAAAGGAATCAGAGAGAGGGCTTAGGGGAATTCAAGGATAAAGAATCACCAGCCCCCAGAGAAGATATCACTGACCTGGAGCCTCACAGAGATAAATGACAACTGTGACAAAAGCTGTGGGTCAGCAGCCCAATAGCCATTACCTCCTTCTTTTATATTACCTGAAAAACAATTCCGTTCAGGAATTGAGCAGCAGATGGTTCGGGAGACTGGACCCCACTGAAGTGTCAGGATGAAATCTTGATTAGGCTGTGTCCCAAATGGTAATTCTGTTTCTCTTGTCGGTGATTGGTTTAAAATGGGGCATGTGAGACAATCCTGGCCAATGAAAAGTGTGTCAAAAGTTTTCCTCACTTTTTAAAAAGAGGAGACCAAAGAGGCCTGTTTCTGACACTTGGATGTTGCTGGGAAAGAATGTGATGCTGAGAGTCATTGCAGCCATTTTGCGACCAGGATGGGGCTAGATTGAGGGAAAGGGAACACGCTCAGTTAGGGTGGCCTTTTTCATATTAGGAAGATGGTGAGGAAGAAGGCTGGTTTTGCAAGGAATGTTAGACCATTAAACCGAACAAAACCCTGTCCTGCGGTAAAGCAAGGGGCTTTGTTTTGAGCCCTGACCCTAAGCACACCTGGGGGAAGGGTAGATGAAAAGAATTCTCCCTTCAGTGCCTTGGGGGGAGGGAGTATATTTGCAAATCAATGAACTCGAGGGGCAGTTATAAAGCAAGGTTCTTGCGAGTTACCATCGCTCTGGATTTGGGATTTAGGACAAACCCCAGAGACCTAGCGTTATTAAAACTGTGATTTCTCCACCTCTTCAAAGCGTAGCTTAGTTTTTTGGTCTTTCTGCAACAATGGAAAAGCCCTGAGTCCTGCACTATGTTTTGCTGCTAAACCAGTTGTTGATATTGCCTCCCTGTCCACTTATTACTATGTGAGAAAATCAGTCTTTCTTATTTACTGAGTCACTCAGAGATGAGACTAGTCATACTTCCCAAGTTTAAATTTTAACTTTATAATTTACAGTTGTGTGAAACTGGACTTCTCTGTGCCTCATATTCCTAATTTTTGAAATAGAGATACTGATAGTACTACCCTGTAGCAGTGTTTTTAGAATTAAATGAATTAATATGTGGAAAATGTTTGAACAATACCTAACATATACTAAACACTCAAACACTTAAAAATTTTTATCATTTAGGTCATTTTGTGTTGAGTCTTCTAGTTTTTGCTTTTGAAAGTAGTCTATATAAAACAGCAACTTTCAATTAACTTTTTCCTGTCAAAAAGTTAGTAAGTTAACAACAAAAACAAACAATTCCTTAAAAAATGGACAAAGGACTTTAACAGGTGTTCTCTAAAGAAGATATACAATAGTCCATAAACACATGAAAAGAAACTCAGCATTATTATTCATTAAGGAAATGCAAATTAAACCCACCATGAGATACCTCTTCATACCCACTAAGATAACAATAATCAAAAAGTAAAAAATTATAATTACAGTTGTTGGTGAGGTCATGAAGAAATGGGAACGCATACATTGCCTGTGGAAATGCAAAATAGTTCAGCTGCTGTAGAAAATAGTTGAAGTCCCTCAAAAAGTTAAACAGAGAATTATCATATGACCATGCAATTTTACTCTTTGGTACATATACCTAAAAAGAAATGAGGACAAGGACTCAAACAAGAACATGTACCATATGCTCATAGCAGCACTATTCACATTAGTCAAAAGGTGGAAAGAGTCCAACTGTACATCAACAATGAATGGACAAGTAATTGGTGGTATATGCATAAAATGGAATAGTAAAAAGTTAGAAAATATAATGAGAATAATACGCCATTCATTGGAGCAACAACAACAACAAACAAATCATATAATACTTAGGACCAAATAGAGTAGAAATAGAAAACTTGACCCAAGGACAGAAAGAAGACTTGAATAACACACAGAAATATTGTGCATCTGAATGAGAAGGCTCAGGGCTGTCAAGATACCAGTCCCTTCCAAATCAACCTGTAAATTTAATAGAACTTTAATTTTTTTAACTTGACAAATTCATTTTTAAATTTTACTGGAAGAATGTATCTGTGAGGGTTAACTAAGAGAATTTTTAAAAATTAGGCTCTTCTAGACACTAAAACATATTTCCAAAATAGTATAATTCAGGAAGTTTGTTAACAACGTGGGAATGAAAAAATAGATTCTATTTTGGACCAGAAATCAGAATTTCCCATATACTTAGATTGGCAATTACAATAGTTGGAAAAAGATCAACTAAATAGCTTTGGGACAATTGGCTAGAAACCAATATACTAAAATAAATTCTAAAGTTAATTAAATATTTAAATGAAAAGGTGAAACCATAATATATCTAGAAAATATATAAATAAATACTTATGTCATATTAGAGTGGGGAAGGCCTGGCTAAACATGACTAGAACAGTAGAAACTACAAAGAAAAAGATTGCTAGATACAGTTGACTCTATAAGTTATAAAAGAAATATCTGCATATAAGAAATTAAAAGGTAAATAAAAAATGGAGAAAAAATATTTGCAATATATAGGGTGTCTCCAAAAGATATATACACATACTTTGAATAATTATAAAGGCAGTGTTTATTAAAATACATTACATTTTCAAAATTGAGCCATCAGCTGTTAAAGTGTGTATGCATTATTTTGGATACCCTCTGTATAATAAGGAAACAATCTCCAAAATATGTAAAGAACCCTTATAAATCAATTAAAAAACAATAATACCTCAATAGAAAAATATACTAACATATGAATAGAAAAATATTAGAATATGGAAAAAGCTTTACTAAAGCTTTATTAGTTATAGAATAGAATCAGGGGCATAGAAAGGGAGTGGACTGACAATTTTCAGGAGGAAAAGGGTGTTCAGGGTGTGGGAAGAGACTGGACAATAATCGTATACCTATGGATGAGGACGGGGGAGGGGTAAGGATAGAGGGTGGGATGGGAACTGGGAGGAGGGGAGCTATGGGGGGGAGAGGAACAACTGTAATAATCCGAACAATAAAGATTTTTTTTTAAAAAAGAGGAAGGGAAGAGTAAAAAAACATACAAATTATAACAACAGTGAATTTTAGAAAACTGGAAATATTTTAAAGGTAATACTCAGCAAGAATGCAGGAAAATGGGCACTTGTTATAATTTCATAAAAGCTTTCTGGAAGAAAGTTTGGAATTATTTATCAACAGTCTTTAAGATATACCTGTGCTCTGACCCAGAAATTCCATTTTTGGAGATTTATTTATTTTTAAGAAAATAACAAAAGATACAATATGGGCAAAGACCTGGGAGTGGTAGCTGTTTATGGTGTTTACCTAATATAGCATTTAAAAAATATATCAGGTACCAGAGAATGAAAAATTATACAGCCATTGAAATAGTGTTACAGAAATATGTTTACTGACATGGAGTTTTACATGTATTTAATGAAGAAAAAAACCCCTCATTTAAAATGATGTGCACTATGATACCATTTTGTAAAAATCATACTATCTTGCCCTGATTGCATAGCTGAGTTGGTTAGAATGTCATCCCCGTATACAAGGTTCAGTCCCGAGTCAGGACACATACAAGAATAAACCAATGAATGCATAAATAACTGGAACAACAAATTTCTCTCTTTCTCTCTCCCACATTCTCTCTCTCCTTTCCTTTCTCTCTAAAATTAATAAATTAAAAAAAAGTTATACTATCTTCATAGCCACACATTAAAATATGAACCATGATTTTCTTTGGGCACTGGAGATCATGGGT
>PVJC01023639.1:0-26017 GCA_004026665.1 Murina feae | reverse complement strand
TGATATGAAAACATCAACTCTGGCAAGACAACTAAAACAAACAACAGAAACTATACCTTAGGAGACTCTGTATAATAGTTTTTGTTAAAAGATATTTTCAATAAAGAAATTATTTGAATTATGAACTCCTAGCTCTGGAAAGTAGTATTTTTTGTGGGAGGGGCTAAAAAATGCAGCTAAATGAAATTAAGGTGCAATATAGAGTTTCAACTGTTATAAACATTTACTTTCTAAAGAAATAAATAGCAATTACGTTATATAGGATGGGGCAAAAGTAGGTTACAATTGACTATATGAAAAAGACAATAAATAATCCTATATTATAAAGAGGTAATATGCAAATTTATCATCACGTCCTTGCACAAGATGGCTGCCTCATGTGGTCACAATATGGCCACCACAAGATGGCCAGCTAGGGAGGGCAGGTGTGGTGAATAGGCCAGCAGGGGAGGGCAGTTGGGGATGAATAGGCCAGCAGGGAGGGCAGCTGGGGATGATCAGGCCTGCAGGGGAGGATAGTTGGGGATGGCCAGGCCAGCAGGGGAGGGCAGTTGAGGGTGATTGGGCTGGCAGGGGAGCAGTTAGGCATCGATCAGGCTGGCAGGGTAGTAGTTAGGCAGGCAGAAGCGGTTAGGGGCAATCATGCAGGCAGGCAGGAGAGCAGTTGGTAGCTAGCAGTCCTAGACTGTGAGTGGGATGTGCCACTGCCAGTATGGGATCAGGCCTAAACCAGCAGTCACACATCCTCTGAGGGGTCCCAGATTGGAGAGGGTGCAAGCTGGGCTGAGGGACACCCCTTCCCCCCTACACACACAAATTTTGTGCACTGGGCCTCTAGTAAATAATAACATAACAAACTGCTTCATGTTCTCACAACTGTAAACCTACTTTTGCCCCACTCTGTATTTATGTTTAATTCTATTAGGCAATTAAGATTTATAATTCTAATAGTTTCAAATTTAAGTTTATCTAAAACTTTCGGACTAGAATTTTCTTTAAAAAATGTATTTTTATTATCTGATTTTTAGAGGGAGAAGAAGGGACAGGGAGAAGGGAGAGAGAGATAAATCATCAATGAGAGAGAAACATCCATAGGCTACCTCCTGCATCAAACCAACTATGGAGCATATGTCCTGACCAGGAATTGAACCAGCGACCTCTTGGTGGATGGGTCGATGCTCAACCATTGAGCCACACCATCTGGGATGGATCAGAGCTTTTTGTGTAATTTTATATAGTATTTCTCATATATATGAGATTTATGTTATTATGGGTAATTTTGCTTTTATAAAAGGCAGGCACACAGTGATAGCTTAAAAGAGACTATATTGGCTCAAGTGGCATATATGAGAGTGTTTGGTTGAGAGCAACCCCCTTATTCACTGGAAGAATCTATTTCTACTATGTGGAGGTAAACTGAGTCAATCATAATCCAAATGAGAGTAAATATGAAAATCCAGATAAGCCCTTGTAACTCTAAAAGACTGACTGCTTTTTATAACCTAGCCAAGGCCTAAAACCATAATCCTCAAATTCCAAATATCAATCATCTAAAAAATTAATAAAGAGGCAGATTCCCTGGGTCCTATATCACATCTACATTATCAGAGTCTGTGAGCTCTGAGCCAAAAAATTCTTATTCCCTCATGCTCCACTTCACACACAGTTTCCTCTGTTAACATACTGCATTAGTTAACAGAAATCCTGTTGCAAGAAATCCAATTTTAATGCACCATTATTTTTAAAGAGTTAAAGTTATTTTAGTTCATATACTCATAATAAAACCTTTGGATTACCAATACACATCCACCAGCATGTGAAGAAGCCATGCACATGTGCTCCATGCTCTGTAATCCTGGACCCTCTTCATCTGGCTTAAGTTTCTTCTTATAAAAAAAGTAAAAATAAAATTTTAATGTGAAGGAAAAAATGTCTTAATGTAGGTAGAGCACAGGAGGTTTATCTCGGTGCAGTAGCTGATACAATGCTGTGAGCGCACTCCAGCAATTCAGATCTTTCTGGCAAACCAGGAAGATGGCAACGCCCACCTGAGACCCTCCTAGAGCCACGTACACAGCACCCTGACCTTTACGCTCATTGGCTCCCTAAGAAGACCTGGTGATCCATGATTGGCCACCCCCACTATATATACTGCTGTACTCCCTCAATAAAATTAGACCTGTGTCACAGGACCTAGTCTCCGGAGTCGTGCATGCAAGCGTCCTAGCGCTAGGGGCTCCGTCGTCCTCACCCCTGGGAGACCCTCTGGTTCATCTTAATATGCTTCTCTACAACTTCCAAACAAATAGCTATGCCTAGAGTAATAAAAACAACCTAATTTCCATTAGTTGTAAATGGGCACAAAAAGAACCTTACTGGGGTGACAAAAATGTCCTTAACCTGGATTGTGGTGACTGTTGCGCAACTCAGTTAATTTACCAAATCACACACACACACACACACACACACACACACACACACAAACAAACAACAATAAAAAAGCCCACATTAAATTGTTCAGTTATAATTGTGGAGGAAGTTGAGGTGTATAAAGTATACCACAACAATTTGTGAAAATTTATTTCACTCTTTTTTGATGGTACTTCAGATACTACTATCTTCCCATAGAAAAAAAGCCCAAATGCCTCCACAAAATACCATTTTCAACTTACTATAGCTCATAATGTCTAATGTCCCATTTAAAATGTGGAATATAAGATTAAATACATAATTTCCATTATGTTTTACCAGTACAGAATGATGGATTTACTAAGCTGTATTGACTTATTTTATCTAGTTCTATGACTTATGACTTTAAACAATCATATCACATTGCTTGATTATAATAAATATAAACTGAAATAAAGATCTCTAGACTTTTTCACATTCTACAATGAACTGCTGAGGAAATTTAATCCCACTAATGTAGTACACAATATTTTTTATATTTAATTTAAAATTTAATGAGTAAAAAATTGAGAAAAACAGAAGAGAGGAAAATTCAAAACCATACTTGACAATGTGTACATTTATCTCAAGCACATTTTGGTTAATGTAATTATGCCAAGAAAAATTAAAATTCATTTTATGGCTATCCTTCCAAGATCTAAGAAATGTTGCATTTAATACTCTGTGACAGAGAAGAGAAATAAGATGGTAGAATAGGTAGACACCTATATTTGCTGCCTCTTATGACATCAAAATTACAAATAAAAGCCAGAACAACCACTGAGAGCCATGGGAAAGCTGGCTGAGTGGAAGTTCCACAACTAGAAAAGTGTAGAAAGCACATTGAGACTGCTAAGAGATGCAGAGGCATGGAAAGTGCTGGCATCTGGATGTGCTGTTCTTTTAATTGGAAGGGAGATATAAGTTCCCGCATGCTCTTAACTCCAATTTCGGGCAAGATTCTGGAGGACCCAATCACATACTGGGAGAAATTGGACTGTCTGCAATCGGAACAGGAATGCGAGGGTGGCTTTCTCACAGAGGTGCTTGCAGCAGTCATTGTTCCAGCAAGGGGGGTGTGGGATGCGGAGACCCAGAAACCTCTCCAGTGAATGGCTGACTGGCAGCCATTGCTGTTTGCTCCACCCTGGTAATTCCCTGAGACCCCGCCCCACCCAATATACAACTCTACTCAAGCTGTGTCCATTGTATATTTTGCATACGAATGGCCCGTCCTTTACTCGCCTAAAACTTGTCAAACTACAGCTGTGTCAGAGAGCCCCAGAGCTTCCAAAAGAAGGCCCAAGGCCTGGCAGCAGCAGCCTGCCTTGCTTCACAGCTGGGCCTCCTCTGGGCACTTTCAAGCCCCATACAAAGAGGAGGAATCTACAGCTCTCTCTGTAGCTCCTGCTGGGTTGCCCCAGGCAGTGGCTGACCTTTCACCTTCTTGGAGATCCAAGAGCCAGTGTACCCAGTGGTCAGAGTGAGACCATACTGGATTACAACTCTTCACATCCATAACAGACACACTCAAGGGGCAGACTCAGTCAGCACTAAAGCTCCACTGAAGCAAGTCCTGTCCCATAAGGGTGTCTCCAGCACAACAGATCTTCCAGTGTAGACATAGCTGGTCATCACAGCCAATTGGCCTGGAGGTCAATTCCTCCCAATGATACCAAAAGCAATGAAGGTTTAACTACAACAAGACTGTGCAAACAGCCCACAAAGGGGTAAACCAAGAGTGTCCACCTCAGATGACTGGGGAGGCTGAGCCAATAGGCCCTATAGGACACTTACCACCCAAGGCCATGCTATCAACTCAAGGAGACTTAGCAGCTACCCAGTACATAGAAATAAACACAGGGAAGCAGCCAAAATGTGGAGACAAAGAAACAAATCACAAATGAAAGAAATGGATGAAAGCATAATACTAGATATAGAGTTCAAAACCACGGTTATGAGGTTACTCAAGAATCTTTTAGAAACCTCCGAGAAATTTAGTGAGACCCTCAGGGATATGAAAAAGGACCAGTTAGAAATTAAGCATACACTGACTAAAATAAAGAATAATATACAGAGATCCAACAGCAGACTAGAGGATCCCAAGAATCAAGTCAAAGATTTGCAATACAAAGAAGCAAAACACACCCAACAGAAAAAGCAAAAAGCAAAAAGAATCCAAAAATCTGAAGATAGTGTAAGAAGCCTCTGGGACAACTTCAAGTTTACCAATATCTGAATTACGGGGGTGCCAAGAAGAAGAGAGAGAGCAAGTATTGAAAGCCTATTAGAAGAAATAATGACAGAAAACTTCCCCTACCTGGTGAAAGAAATAGACTTACAAGTCCAGAAAGCACAGAGAATCCCAAACAAAAGTAATACAAAGAGGACCACACCAAGACACATCATAATTAAAATGCCAAGGACAAAAGACAAAGAGAGAATCTTAAAAGCAGCAAGAGAAAAACTGTTACCTACCTACAAGGGAGTACCCAGGTGACTGTCAGCTGATTTCTCAACAGAAACCATGCAGGCCAGAAGAGAATGGCAAGAAATATTCAAAGTGATGAATAGCAAGAACCTACAACCAAGATTACCCAGCATAGCTATCATTTAGAACTGAAGGTCAGATAAAGAGCTTCACAGATAAGAAAAAGCTAAAGGAATTCATCACCACCAAACCAGTATTATATGAAATACTGAAGGGTATTCTCTAAGAAGAGGAAGAAGAAAAAGGTAAAGATAAAATATTATGAACAACCAAGTGACAACAAATACATATCTATCAACAAGTGAACCTAAAAATCAAATGAATAAAAAAACCCAATGAACGGAACAGACTGGTGAATGTAATAGAATCAGGGCCATGGAAAGGGAGCAGACTGACAATTCTTGTGGGGAAGGGATTGTGGGGGTGTGAGAAGAGATTGGACAAAGAGCTTATACTTATGGACGAGGTCAGTGGGAGGAAGGGCAGAGGCCTGGAGTCGGGTGGGAACCAGCTGGAGGGGAGCCATGGGGGGAAAAAAGAACATCTGTAATAATCTGAACAATAAAGATAAAAAAAAAATACTCTGACAGACTCCATTACATCACCCCCCTTTAGTTACCTCACAGTTCTTATCACTATCTGAAATTTTGTTGGTTAATTTTTCATTGTTTCCCTCTATTGTGTACAGTTCCTGAACATCATCTCTACTGATCTCTCTTCTCTTGAGATCTCATTTAATTCCACAGTTTAAAATTAACTCCATCTATATGCTGACAACTCCCAAAATGATATCTCTAGCCCAGATCTCTTTCATGAATTCCATATCCTATGTATAATGCACACACACACACTATTCTGTTTCATTTGCACTACATACATTTACATTTGTTTACTCTTTATATCCAAAGCTAAATTCTGGACTCTCTCTACCACCCTAACAACATTCCCCATACGTAGGCATTCCCATCTCAATTGATGGCAATGCTATCATCCAGACATCCTTGACTACTCTCTTTCTGTCTCATTCCACAGCTATTTCTTTAGCAAATCATATTGATTTGCCTTCAAAATATAGCTAACCATTTTTCATCATTCCCACTGTTATCATCCTGACCAAGATTCACCAAGTCTTACCTGTATTATTGCAGTAGCAAAAAAAAAAAAGTCTCCCTCCTTCTATCCCTGCTCCACACTCCAATAGATTATTTTCACATTATTGAGTGATTTGTTTAAATATAAGACAAGTCACATCAAAACTCTGCAATGCCTATTTCACTCAGTAAAAACCAAATCATTCTTTGGGCTTCTGTTCCCTCTCTGGCCTTCTCTTTTGCTACTTTCCTAATTGCTAATTCTCACCTCACCCATCTTCTGTATGTTCTAAATGTTCTTAATAAAAACGTATTGTTTTCAATAACAAAACAAAACAAAGCAAAACACACCTCTCTTAAGCGATCAAAGTATGAAGGTGAAATCTTCCTATTAAGTCAGACATTTTGTCTGTAAGAACAGAATTAATTAACAGAGTCAAGTCTTTAGAAGAAAAAACTGAGTCCATGGCAAAAGCTTGTATGGCCTTGAATGCCTGTGGTCCTGACAAAGACTTCAGTGAAGACAGGCCTCTAAAATAAATGAAACTGCATGGTGTCTGCATTCAGTACTGAAATACCTACTACTAATTTTGAGAGCTTGACTAAGTCACTATTCCCTCTGATTCACAGCTCCCTGATGCGTAAAGATGAAGAAATCAATCTATAAAACTCATTACAGATCTAGTGCTTTACCAGAGAAATACTTAAAGTTAACTCACCAAAAACACATCTAATAAGGCTGATTTATTCCCAGGAATGTTACTGAAAGTTCTTGATTAATCTGCATATACAAAAGGATGGCAGTGAATTAACCAAAACAGCACCAATGTCAAGGTCCTGGTTGCAGAATAAATGATATACAAGTTCTAAAAACTATGAACTCAAAACCGAGAGGGTGGATCCCGGAACTCGCACAGGCAAAGAAGCCACACACCTGGAGAGAATACGGATTGGAAATGTTTCGTTTGATGTTGGGGCAGAAGGCTTCAGATGAAGACCAGAGGAGGAATGAACTGTCAAGAGGTTCTGGGGAACTGTTCCTGAGTGAAACAAACCACGAGTCAGAAAAGACAAGTCGCCTCGGGAGACACAGCTGGAAGCTAGGGTGTCGTTTCCTCCCAATGCTGTCGCCCAACCCGTCCCACTCACCGGGTCAACCGAGCTGCAGGGCCTTACGAGTTAGGAACTTAGTGGCCAGACGCGCCACAGGCTGAGAAATCACTAGGTGGCCATCAGCTCCGGAGACCGTTGCTAAGGAAACGGGGGCCAGGCTCCGAGATCACCTCATCCTGGTTTCCCGGGGGCCAGCCTCAAACCTTCGGGGGCGTGGCTACGTGGGTGACGCACGGAAGGGGCGGGGCTAGGCGAAGCCGGCCCTGGCGCGGGTGGCAGTCCAGGGCGCATGCGCGCCGTGTGGAGCGGCGGTGGACTACCTGCAAGTTTCCAGCCGGCTGCGGCAGAGGTGCGGGCATGGCCCGTGCCAGTGTCCCTCCAGGCGCAGCTCTGCGAGAAGCCACCCGGCGAAAGTTGCGGAGGTTTTCCGAGCTGAGAGGTACCGGAGGAGGAAGCCCGGCCCTCCCGGGCGACGGGGTCCCTTACGCGCCGTGAAGTTGGCCGGGCTGTCACTTCCGGGATGGTTCTCTCTCACCTGTGGGCCCCGACGCCGGCCCGCGCGTAGCTAATGCACCTGGAATGTTTTATTCTTTCCTTTCACTGACCTTTCCGTCCGTGATGCTTGTTACTTTCTTTAACTTTATTTCTAGTTTCTGGGTAGGTTAGATGATAGATACAGATAGAGCTAGAGAAGCTATAAATTCAAGTTATGCATTTGGTTAGTTCATTAACAAATTATTTAAATAAATCTGAAATATCGAAAACATAGTGTTTGGACCTTTACAAATGTGATTTTAGCCCTCTCCCACCTCCCTACCCACTTCACCCATTTGTTCCGTGATGTGAACGCTTACTGAGTTAAAAAATAACACTAAAACACGGAGGGATTATGGATTATTAAAACGAGTGAGGGTTGAATCAAAGTGTTTTGTGGTTTTTTTTTGAAAGGCTGTGTCACTTGTCATTCCTTGTACAACTGTGTAATAAAATTCCTTATTTTTTTTATGAAGTTACTGCTTTAAGAATACAGGAAAAAATACTAGGATGACAATAAAACGTTCAGCACTATTACATCCTAGCTGATAAGTCCTATTTCTTAACTAGTAAAAACAATTTTATCTTTTTTTTAATAAAAAAAAAAAGCTTCCAGCTGTCTATCCAAAAGTTCAGTCTGTTTTTTAATGAGTTCATCTCGGAGTTGGGAACTTTTCTATTATCCAGAATTGTATGTCATACTCCATTAGCCTTTGAAAAATTTCATAGCTCTTTTTAAGGTAGTAAAAAATAAAGTACCCACTTTTATAAACAGCAACATTGTAGTAATGGATATTTGGGTTGAATCTTTCTTAGCCAAGGAACACTAGTCCTAATAATATGAAAATTGATTCATTTATTTGTTCCTTTGTCTCTTTATTTAAGAATTGCGATAATCTTTAGAAAATCAGTAATATTTCTCTTAATAGACTATCTAAATAAATGGGTCTATAGATCGTAGAAGAAAGTAATCTAAAAGAGAAAAACAGAATTTATGACCCCTCCTCATTAGAACTATTTGGATCACACCAACTACTAATTGCTTAATTCTCAAAAGCAAAAGATACATTTATAAAGATTATAATATTACCTTTTTGTTTTCCTCTCTTTCCAAGTAAGTAACAGAGAATTCTAATAATGTTTATCATTTCCTTGTTGCTTTTTCACATAGGCAAACCTGTGGCAGCTGGCGAGTTCTGGGACATTGTTGCAATAACAGCAGCTGATGAAAAACAAGAACTTGCTTATAAGCAACAGCTGTCAGAAAAGCTGAAAAAAAAGGAGTTACCCCTTGGAGTTCAATATCATGTTTTTGTTGATCCTGCTGGAGCCAAAATTGGTGAGCATTTATGTTCAGATTTATATCATAGAGTCTAGGTAGAATTATCACTGAAAAAAAGTTTTCCTGTGGCATGCAGTTTATAAACTGCATATCATCCCCCCATAGTCTTTACTAACTTTAAAATTTTTATGTGAATTCAGTAGTTTTTAAAAAATGATAAAAGGCATAGCAACTTTCATATATATATAAATATATATATATAAATAAAATATATATATATATTTAAATCGATTTGGAAGGAAGAGGGAGAGAGAGATAGAAACAATTATGAGTGAGAGTCATCGATTGGCTGGCTGCCTCCTGCATGCCCCATACTGGGGATCGAGCCTGCAAACCCAGGCATGTGCCCTGACCAGAAATGACAGGGGCATAGGTGTACACTCAACTGCTGAGCTATGCCTGCTGGGCACAGCTTAGCAACTTTCTTACACATTGTGACTTACCATGGAAAAACTTCCCAAATGTTATGCTATTTAAAAGACAGATGTATTAATTTTAATAAAATTTATTCAGTTGGTAAATAATCCATTGGACCTTATCAGTCGGATTCCTAAGATCCGTGCAGACTCCACATGTTCTTGAGAAATTTATGTAAGGAGATTAAAACAAGAAAAACACATACTACTTGACTTCTTGGGACCACAATTGCAGAATCAAAAGAGCACAGTCTAATGGCTTAAGTATCGGAGATGTTTACTTTAAAAATCCAGTTTCCATAAAGTTTGCCTTTTAACCTTGCATTGCATGCTGTTTTTGTGGGGGCAGTTTTTCATGTAGTGCTAAAACAGAAGCCCCTTGATACCAGAGGTATCTATATCTGACATTGGCCTTGTTCTGATTAGCCATGTTTTAATCCTCACAGCTAGCAGTCATTAATATGATTCCCATTGTATAGATGAAATTTAGAGGCACAGAAAGGTAAATAACTTGCCCAAGGTAATTAGTAAGGAAACTAAATTCTAAAAAACTTTTTAAAAAGCAAGTTTAATTTACATATTTGATTGTCGTGTGGAAGAATTATTTAAATGGTTTTTGCAATTTGTCATTCCAAGTGAATTATATATATAATACAGTATATATATACATATATATGTATATATATGTGTGTGTGTATATATATACTTACAGTTTTGTGGTGTTGCGGATTGCCTATTTATCATTTCTTCTTTGTGTATTAATATTTTTGGGAGAAGATTATCTCGTCATTTATTACTGGGGCTGATCTCTGGTTTTCATTGCTAATTGTTTATTTAATTGCTATGAAATGTATATTTAAATTGATTCTTTTGTCCAAATTTTTGTTCTCTGCCTAGTTAATTGTAACCATATCCTCAGAGTCCTAATACGTAAATTTACCATACTTACAATATTTTAGTAGGTTTATATAAAATAAAATGTACATTTCTAACTTTGTTTTTAAGGTAATGGAGGATCAACATTTTGTGCCCTTCGATATTTGGAAAAGCTATATGGAGATAAATGGAATTCTTTTACCATACTATTAATTCACTCCGGTAAAATTATACTTTACTGATTTACTGATTTTACCTTTGATATCTTATCACAGTGGTTCCTAACCATTTTTTGGCCATGCCCCCCACCTCAGCATCTCCAAAATCCTGATGCTCTCCCCTCCACCGGTGACATATAATTCTTTCTACTCAAAAAGTGAACTCCTATTCAAGTGGAGTAAGCCTAAAAGGCCATTAACTTCCTCTAAACAAATTTCCAAAGAACATGGCATCCATGAAAGAGAAAAATAAAAGAAGAAAAGGACAGTTGGAGTACTGAGGAAGAAATCACTAAGAAATTGTTTAAAAAATAATACGAAGTGATATGAAAATACAGCAAATAAGTTTCAAAACATAGAGAACTGAAATGCATAAATATGTCACAATATATATTTATATACTGTATATGAGGCCCCTAGAACCATAAAAAATGCAAAAAATTCACTGTTAATAACTCATTCTCGAATTGCCCTCCTTAAAAATCAAATTGTGCTCCATGTTGGGAACCACTATTTTAGAATTTTTCTTTCTTCTTTTTTTTTTTTTGTCTTTGAAGTTAGTCTGCTTTGAAAACAAATATTTTTTGCTTTTCTTGATATTTTTAGTTTGTAAGTAATATGTTTTCCACAATATTTATCTTTAAAATTGTGGATCACATACATTGATTGTTTATGGGTATTATGTTTAGTATGTATGTACAAAATTACTTTCCAAAGACAGAGCTCGTCAAAATGTGAACATTTTGCAATAAGTCTTTAGAAGGGATTCTTGGTTTAGGGAAGAGACTGGTCTAGTGCTGTGATCCCCATAGTATTGCCAAAAACCTTATAGCTCACATTTTTATTTGATTGTTGGTAGACAAAGTCTACAATCCTTGAAGGAGTTACAAGAAAACAAAAAGGTGGTGACAAAACATGGAGTTGATGAGAAAATATCTGAGGGAAAATTACATATAAAAGAGGATATGGTAAAGCAGAAATGTACGAAAGAAATAATCTCAGAACAGAGGATAGGTGTTTATTTTAATTGGATAAGTTTAGTTGTATGAAAATTTTTATTCTGTGTTATACAGAGCATTGATTTCAGAGAGGAAGGGAGAGGGAGAGATAAAAACATCAATGATGAGAGAAAATCATTGATCAGCTGTCTCTTGCCCACCCGCTACTGGAGATCAAGCCTGTAACCTGGGCATGTGCACTTGGCCGGAATCGAACCCGGGACCCTTCAGTCCCCAGGCCAAAGCTCTGCCCACTGAGCCAAACTGGCTAGGCCTGTAAAGATGATTTCAAATGAAGCATCCAAGTTACGATTTTATGGCTAGCTGTAAAAAAAAAAAATTCAAATTTAGCCCATCTGGCATGGATTAGTGGTTGAGCAGCCACCTGTGAACCAGGAGATAATGTTTGATTCCTGGTCAGGGCACACATCCAGGTTGTGAGTTCGAACCCCAGTAGAGGCCATGCAGGAGGCAGATGATCAATGATTCTTTCTCCCTTTCCTTTCCTCTCTGAGAAAAAAAAAAAGATGTCAAGAGCATGTAGCAAAATTTAAGTATTACTCAAATAAAACTATTAGTTTTTCTAAGCCATCAGAAATATTTTCAAATTTATAGTTTTCTAGAACAAGAATTATTTAGTAAAAGTTAAATTCGATATCAGAAAATATATAGTTAAAAATATCTATTTAGTAGATACTGCCTCTTACTGTACTTACTAAACATAAAAATGATGTAAGCTATTTAATTTACTTACAAGAACATACTTCAAGGAATTAAGAAGTCATTAGGCTAATCTTAGAGGGAAAGCCTGTTTAAATTAAAAAGAGGTATAAGTTTTAAAATGCTTTTACATAAATGTACCTTTGCTTCCTTTAAATGTATGTAATAATTTGAGGAAAAACACTGCATTTTGGAAAGTACAATTTAGTAGATAATGTTGGAATTGGTATATTATTTTTTGATGACTTGCTTTTAACCCTGTAAAGTGGATTCTTATTGTAGGAATTTAAATATGGTTGAAATTGTTTAAAATATGGATATGAGGTCATGTTTTAGCCTGTGGTCCATTTTATTAGCTATACAGTGGATTTAAAACAGTTCGCATTCTCTAAAGTATAAAAGAATAGGAAATTCTTTTCTAATCTAGAGTCTTTAAAACTACAATTTTTCCAAAGAATATGGGAGACCTTTTTCTTTGAATTTGTATTCTGGAGTTTATTTTTTCCCAAGTTACAGTAATATGTTGTATATATTGAATATTTTTAGATAACATTTTGAGTTGCTCCTGGGTTTTTAAATTATTGGAAACATTCATATAAACATTTTATAAGAGTTATTTTATTTAATTTTATAGGTGGCTACAGTCAACGCCTTCCAAATGCAAGTGCTCTGGGGAAAATCTTCACTGCTTTACCTTTTGGTAACCCCATTTATCAGATGTTAGATTTAAAACTAGCCATGTACATTGATTTGCCCTCACATATGAATCCTGGGATTCTGGTTACCTGTGCAGATGATATTGAACTTTATAGTATCGGAGAATTTGAGTTTATCAGATTTGACAAGCCTGGCTTTACTGCTTTAGCTCATCCTTCTAGCTTGACTATAGGTACGACTCATGGAGTATTTGTCTTAGAACCTTCTAATTGTGTAGAATACAGAGACCTCGAATATCGGTGTTGCCATCGTTTCCTTCATAAGCCCAGCATAGAAAGGATGTGTCAGTCTAATGCTGTGTGTAGACCTGGGAATTTTTCTCAGCAGGACTTGTCTGGGGGTGACACTGCCTCTCTTAAATTTGAATCTGAGTACGTCTACACAGACAGCCTATTTTACATGGATCATAAATCAGCAAAAAAGTTACTTGCTTTTTATGAAAAAATAGGCACCCTGAACTGTGAAATAGATGCCTATGGAGACTTCCTGCAGGCGTTGGGGCCTGGAGCAACTGTGGAGTACACCAGAAACACATCCAGCGTCACTAGGGAAGAGTCAGGGTTGGTAGACATGCGGCAGAGAATATTTCACCTTCTTAAAGGGACATCACTAAATGTTGTTGTTCTTAATAACTCCAAGTTTTATCACATTGGCACAACTGAAGAATATTTGTATCACTTTACATCAGCTAGCAGTTTGAAGTCAGAGCTTGGCTTACAGTCCATAGCGTTTAGCATCTCTCCAGCAGTACCAGAATGCTTTGGTAACACATCCTGTATCATTCAAAGTATATTGGATTCGAGATGTTCTGTGTCACCTGGCTCAGTTGTGGAGTACTCCAGATTGGGGCCTGATGTTTCAGTTGGGGAAAACTGCATTATTAGTGGTTCTTCTATCATAACAACAGCTGTCCTGCCTGCATATTCTTTTATGTGTTCCTTAAGCTTGAAGATGAATGGACACTTAAAGTATTCAACTATGGCATTTGGAGTGCAAGACAACTTGAAAAGGAATGTTAAAACATTGTCAGATGTAAAGTCACTTCAATTCTTTGGCGTCTGTTTCCTGTCATGCTTAGATATTTGGAATCTGAAAGTTACAGAGGAGCTCTTCTCTGGAAACAAGACATGTTTGAGTTTGTGGAATGCTCGTATTTTCCCAGTTTGTACTTCTTTGAATGATTCAGTTACAGCATCCATAAAGATGTTAAATGCTGTGCAAAGCAACTCAGCATTCAGCCTGAATAACTATAAGCTGTTGTCCATTGAAGAAATGCTTGCCTACAAAGACGTAGAAGACATGATAACCTACAGGGAGCAAATTTTTCTAGAAATCACTTTGAATAGGAAACTTTGATTTAGAGACATCTTAAATATTGCATACTTTGCCTTTCTTGATTGAGCTAGATTGCAAATATAGGAGTTTTCTGTGGATGTTTGTTTTATTGAAGTCATTTAATGAAAATTATATTAACATAGTTGCTACAGCATAACATCAATAACACAAAAATACAGATAAACCATTTTTTTTGAAGACAGAATATTTTAAGGCTGTAACTTCAGGAAAGGGATTTTTAGAAGTGTATTGCTATTTTAATATTTCTATAAATTAAGATGGATTTATGGAACATTACTTTGCTCACATAATTACTAGTTTTAAAGGTAATTTTCTAAACATACCTTTGGTTTTTCCCTCTTCTTTGGGGCTTCAGTTCCAAGAAATTCTTAGTGTTTATTGGCAGTTCTCTTATCAGATGTAGTAATTCTGATTAACTAATAAAAATAGCATACTGTCTGATCTTCAGAACACTGTAGGAATACTGTTAAAATAACATTTGCAGGGACAGATTTATAATTGGAAAATTCAGATTAAATTAATGCTTAAAATATTGTGATAATCTGAATTGATAAGTAATGAACAACTCTGAAATTGATGCTAAAAATCACATTTATTGATCTTACCAAAATGAAACAAAAAGGTTATATGTGTTATTTTATCCATATAAACTGGAAAATGTGTTTGTATATCCTAAAATTGTTCCTAAATTTTCATCCATAGGAAAGCATACACACCCACAAAAGTCAAATATCTGTGTGTGGAAGATGGTAGGAATAATTGGGATTCACTGATAATAAGATGTTTATTCTGAACATTAATTTCATTCTCATACGAATCTCTTTAATAGAAATTTTAAATTACCAGATGGACTGATTTTACTTTTCATTTCTTATTTTCTGTCCATGTACTGGGAATGATGCTGAGAAGCAATAAATAACGAAAAGGTAGATGGCAGGAAGATGCCGAAGAAGAGAAAGACTAAGAAAATGCACACATGATAAACAGCTTCAAGACATAAAAAGTGGCTGGAATCTCAGGTTATGTGTACCTATCTATATATATAAAAGCCTCATATGGAGACCAGGAGTTCAGTCGCTTGCTAAGATGTGTGCTGACCACCAGGGGACAGCGCAGAATGAAGGAAAGCCCCAGCCAGCAGCCAGAAGGCCCTGGTCTGGCCTGATCGCCGGCCAGCCCTAGGGACCTTACCCATACACAATTTCATGCACAGGGCCTCTAGTTTTGATATAAGCATATAAGTGAAATGTGCTCATATCAAAGTCTAATAATTACAAAAAAGACTTGTAAGAGTTTTGTATTTTAACATGAGTAAATTGAAATAAGAACTGGTCTATGCCACTTTTATTGATGTATCCAGTGACAAAACGAAAATAATTATTTGGTAAATCAGAAGTGACTTGTCTGTAACTCAATTATGATATTTATGTCTTTTTTTTTTTTTTTTCTTTTTTAAAGGTTCTTTCCAAGGACAAAATAAAGATGTATAGTAGCTATTGTGTAGCATTTACTGATTTACTTGCACAGATTTCAGAAGATTTTATGTTTATCATTTATTAAACATTCAATATTGTGTTTCACAGTATAATATAAATCTATAACTTTGTACAATCTAAAAGGCCGTCAATTATTAAGATCACCATTATTTTATGTTCCACAAAAAGAGAAAAGACTACCAATAAAATATTACTCAATGCTTTCTTTGTTACTTGAAGTTTTTATATTTATTGCCAATCTCTTTTAAATGCACTTACAGATTTTTATTATTTTGCCTGCTTAAAGGATCAAAATGCGATATTGAAATATAATCAATTATGTCCTTAAACTTCACATTTAAAGACAATTTTTTTTCCTAAAGCACTCTTTAATTGAAGACTTATTGATGTCCATGTGTTTCCACCTAGTACCATCCTCTGTACTGTCAAATGTATTTCCTAAGTGCCTCCATTACATTACTGTCTGGGTTTTCTTTCAAGCAGTGGACTCCAGATACCTGTTTTGCAAATTTTTTATGCTATTTGACAAAATTGAGTTTCATTTTTGCCTCAATTTAATCATATCTCTAGAAGAATGTGGCTTCTACTCAGTCAGTGGGAGGTTTCTTACAAATCGGTGGTCACCATTTTAAGCATAATTCTGTACAATGTCTGGATTCTAGCTGCTCTGAAATGTTATCATTTTCCAAGAATTTGTCAGTGCCTCTTGCCTGGAGATGCATTACTTGGCATGTAGTACCATCTATGTATCACCAACAGTGTTCCTAATTCAGTGACGTGATAATCCTGAGCACGTATAAGTAAGAAATTAGACATTTTCTTAGATTTATTATTTTATTTCATAAAATTACAGCCCTTAAATCATGTACTCTCAAATTTTGTAAAGGATAGCTATAATGTATAATTAAGTATATTGTATAAACTTATTGACGAGTTAATAATTAACAGTGACCAAGAAGGGCATGAAAAACAAAATCCATCATTTGGTATTAATGTTCTACCTTAAGCATTTATTTACCAAACTAAGCAAAAAGGATATCAGGAATGTGTATTCATGTATACACTAAATTGAAATAAAACCTCATAAATCTAAATGCTATGCTTAAAATCACAAAATTTTAATGGTATTAATGCAGAACTCCCAGAACCTGTGGTGATCTATTCATCTCCTGAGGCTAAGCAATATTTTCTATGTTAGGTAAAGATAACCAAATTGAGCATAGAGCCAAAATCCAAACTTTGCTTGCTGCAAAATGTATACATACAGCTGATAACTGATATACCACACAATACCAGGGATTCCATTTGCATACACCATATTTTCCTCTGGACTTGAGCAACTTGGAGACCCGGAATTTAAGCATCTTGATGTATATAGTCTAGTAGAATTAAAAAAGAAAGAGAAGTCAAAAAATAATTTTTTCAAAGTTGTATGAAAGATTTTTAGATGTTATTTTTGTTATTTAGCTAAATGGAAGTTTCCAAATATGTTAAGAATTAAGGAATAGAGAGCCAAGATGGCAGCATAAGTTAACACAGTTCTTGCTGCCTCCCACAACCACATCAAAATTACAACTAAAACAGAACAACCATATTCAGAACCACCTGAAAGTTGGCCAGAAGTCCTACAAGTAGAGAAGAAGAAAATACATCAAAACTGGTAGGAGGGGCAGGGAGGCAGAAGAGTGGAACCAGCTGGTCTGCCATCCACATGGGGAATTTTTTTTTAATTGGAAGGGATATCTCCACTGCAGAGGCTTCCTGTGAGAATCAAGGGATCTCAGCCCCATACCAGACCCCCAAGACGGTTCCAGAGCTGTGGAGAGAAGTCCCCATAATTTTGGGTTGCAAAAACCAGTGGGGATTGTGGCAGAGTGACATGGAGACCCAGGCAGTTTCTTTTAAAGGGCCAGCACATGAACTTACTTGGACTCACTCCTTCTGGGTTCCTGCACTAGGCAGCAGCTTTGGGGGATCCAGGGACATAGGGGGAGGAACTGGATTGTCAGGAACTCAGGGGCAGCTTCTTCCAGACAGGGGTGCTTGCAGGGGTCATTGTTCTGTACTGGACCATCCCCCATTGCAGAGCTGACTGGCAGTCATATTTGAATTTTCATCAGCCTGGTTCACACTGTTTGCTCCATCCTGATGATTCCCTGAGACCCTACTCCATCCAATTTGCAGCCCATCTAATCTGTTTGTGGCTGCTTTTCCATATGAATGGCCTATCTGAATCAGGCTTCAGACTTTACTAAAATATTTAAAGCCACAGCTGGCATCAGCATGCCCCATATCTATCAGTAACAGACCCAAGACCTGGCACTAGCACCAGCCTGTCTTGCTTCACAGCTCAGCTTTGCCTGGGTACCTCCAAGCTCAATACATGTAGCAGCCATCTGCAGATCCTTCTGTAGCTCCTGCTAGGTGGCCCCAGGCAGTGGCTGACTGCACCTCCTTGGAGACCCAGAGCCAGTGCACCTGATGGACAGCTTCAGACCACATCAGATTACAACTCTACCACACCCATTAGTGATATGCTTAAGGGACAGACTCAGTGAGCACCAAAGCCCCACTGAAGCAACTCCTGCTCCATAGATACATTTTCTGCACAGCATCTCTTCCACTGTAGTTGTAGTTGGTCCTCACAGCCAATTGGTCTGGAGGTCAGTTCCTTCCAGTGATGCCAACAAGAATCAAGGCTCAACTACAACAAGACTGTGCACATAGCCCACCAGGGCACACATAGAGTGTCCTGCTCAGGTGACTACAGGACACCTACTACACAAGACCACTCTACCAATTCCAGGAGACATAGCAACTCTTCCTAATGCCTAGAAACAAACACAAAGAAGCAACCAAAATATGGAGACAAGGAAACAGGTCACAAATGAAAGAAATGGAAGCAAGCAAACTACTGGACACAGAGTTCAAAACAATGGTTATAATGTCACTCAAGGATTCTAATGAGCTTCAAGGGACCTAATGAGAGCTTCATGGGACTCAGTGAAACTTTTAAGATAGTAATGAGAATTTCAAAGACATGAAAAAGGACCAGTCAGAAATTAAGTATACGCTAACTGAATTAATAATTTATAGGAACTCAACAGTATAGTATTACAAGAATCAAATCAAAGATTTGGAATATGATGAAGCAAAAAACACCCAATCAGAAGAGCTCAAAGGCATGTTCCTGGGTTGTGGGCACATCCCCAGTAGGGGGCATGCAAGAGGCAGCTGATCGATGTTCCTCTCCCATTGATGTTTCTGACTTTCTGTCCTTCTCCCTTCCTCTCTGTGAAAAATCAATAAAATATATTTTTTTAAAAGAATCAACCAATGAATGCATAAATAAGTGGAAAAACAAATGAATGTTTCTCTCTCTCCCTCCCTCTCCCTTTTTCTTCTCTCTTTTCCTTTTCTCTCCCCACCTCTTGCTTTAAAATCAACAAATAAAGTGTAAATTTGGAATAAAAGAAAAAGAAGCTGCTGATTGCCTACTGCAGTGATATTTGCAAGAGGTGAAAGGTGGAGGATGCCTGTGAATTACTCACAATTATCATCCACCTGTAAGGCTGTTTGATTATTGACATTCATGTCTAAAGATGTTCATCCCAAGGGCATTATTGCACATGTAAGTAACTGATTGAAACTAACAGACTTAATGTTTCCTTCTGGGCTGGTTTGAGCAAATAGTCTATCTTTTGAAGCCTCTGGGTATAGGAACCTAGTAGTCTTCCAAAGTATAAAATTCAGAGCAATTTATCTCTGATTGCTGCAGACTGGTGCAATCCATCTACTGTCATTTCCCAGCTCTCTGTGCCAGAATTATATTCCTTCAATTGTGCTTCAATGCATCACAGAAACAATCTAAACTCTGACTATATTCTTTGGGCACTGTTCTATGGTGTGTTACACAGATCAGTATGTTCAATCTCCAGCCTCCTTAAAGGCTCTTAAAATCTTTGCTACAACCAACTCTGTGGCAAAGTAATGTAAATGGATTTTTAAAAATGTCTTTTCTTCACTAGTAACCATTCTTTTCTCTCTGCAGAACAATTAGGTGGTTCAAGTTAGTTTTCATTATAAGAGAGCATCCTATTACTCAGAAAAGAATTAAAGCATTTACATCTTGAGGCAAAAAAAAAATGTTTTAAAACACAACTCTGGAAATCAAGTAAGTATTCTTTTCATTTGCAGGTTGAGAAATGTTGCACTACTAAATGAAGTTTTACATGATTGGTTTCTTTCCTATTATTTTTAGCCTTGGGGTTTGAGAAAGTAAATTATATTCACCAATATGCTGTTCTTCAGAGAAGTTTTAAACATTTTTAATGAAATCTAGAACCAGACAACTTTTAATACACAAAGAAATAATTATGATTATAACAAGTGGTCTAAGTGCAGATTTTAAATGTATAGGCACACTGACAAGGTCATAAATTAACTTATAAAATCCACTACCTGTACATCACTAGGATCAATTTTTAATGAAATTTAGTAAGAAAGATCATCACTCATTATAATTGCTTAAAGTTGATAGAGTTTCTAATTAACTATTATCCTCTCAAATTAAAAGTTGTGGGTAGAATCTAGCCTATGAGAAGGGAGATAGAAAGTGTAGAGTTTTAGAGAAATTCTTTTTTATTTTATACAACTGCAGATGTTGTACAACTGCAGATGTTTAAATGCAAAATAAATATTTGCCTTAAGTTGTCTAGAGAAGGAGCAGTTTACAAAATTATCTATGCTTCTGGTATCTGCAATCCATCTTTCTCTATATCTCTAGGCTACAAATATGCTGTAATTTCCCAAAAGATAAAAATAAATAATAAGAAAAGCAAAACTTCTTTTAGCCATATTCCATCATCAGGATACAGTCTCTTTTATCTTTTTATTTATAACTAGAGGCCTAGTGCACAAAAATTTGTGCACTTGAAGGGGTCCCTTAGCCCGGCCTGTGCCCTCTCACAGTCTGGGATCCCTCAGGGGATGTCCACCTGCTATTTTAGGCCTGCTCCATAGGACATCAGGCCTAAGCTGGCAGTCAGACATCCCTCTGGCAGCCTGAGAGCCCATGGGGGATGTCTACTTTCCAGCAAGGAGCAGGCCTAAGCTGCAGTCGGACATCCTTAGTGCTGCTGAGGAGGCGGGAGAGGCTCCCACTACCACTGCTATACTGGCAGCTATCAACCTGGCTTGTGACTGAGCAGAGCTCCCCCTGTGGGAGCACACTGACCACCAGGGGGCAGCTCCTGCATTGAGCATCTGCCCCCTGGTGGTCAGTTTGTGTCATAGTGACCAGTCACATTCCCAGTGGTTCTGCTGTTAGGATCAATTTGCAAATTACCCTTTTATTATATAGGATAGAGGCATGGTACATGGGTGGGGACTGGATGGTTTGCCCTGAAGGATGTCCTGGATCAGGGTAGGGTTCCTGCTGGGGTGCCTGGCCAGCCTGGGTGAGGGGCTGATGGCTGTTTGCAGGCTGGCTAAGCCCTCCAGCAGGGCCCCTCACCCCATGAGGGTGTGGCCAGCCTGGGTGAGGGGTTGATAGCTGTTTGTAAGCTGGCCACAGCCCCTTAATGTGGGGTTCCCCACTGGGGTGTCTGGCCAGCCTGGGTGAGGGGTTGATGGCTGCTTGCAGGCTGACCACAGCTCCTTCAGGGTGGGGGTTCCTGCTGGGGTGCCTGGCCAGTCTGGTTAAGGGGCTGATGGCTGTTTCCAGGCTAGCCAAGGCCCCCAGCCACCCAAAGTTGGCTGGCTGGAAGTAGGAACTGGGATTTACTCATCTTCTATAATTAAAACTTTGTTGCTTTGAGCATAGGCCACAGCCAGCCAGGGCAGGCAGTAAATTTGGCTTCCTTCATCACCGGGGCAACCAAGCCTCCTGCTTGCTCCAACTCAGTAGCTGCCAGCGGCCCTCTTGGTTGGGTTAATTTGCATATAGTCCCTCTGATTGGCTGGTGGGCGTGGCTTAGTGTATAGCAGAGTGACACCAATTTACATGTTTCTCTTTTATTAGTGTAGTTGGTTTTGAAGACTTCTTTACTATTCATCATAATATATTCAACACTGGATTCTAGCTTTGTATAAATATCTCTCCCTCAGAGAAAAAAAAAAACAAAACAGTAGACATCTCTCTTGAGATAACTCTCATCTTCTACCTATCAATCCTAATGATCTTTCAGCTAGATAAATATCCCAATCATCCACCAAATTATTCAAGGTAAGAACATAGAAGTCATTCATGGTATCTCACATACTTTTCCCTCATCCTTTTCATCCAGTTCTTCAAGTCAGTGCAATCTACACATTGAAACATAACCAAAATCTGCCCACTTTTCTCAAACCTATTCCAGTTACCATTCCCCACTATATAACATCGTTTTATGTGCAGTAATAACAAACTATCATCTAATTCTTATAATTGTGTGAGAGAGCAAATTTGCAGAGAAACTGCAAAGGAAAGATATTTTAACAGATTGACATTAAGTTGTATTGAGGGAAGAGGAATATTTTGGCCATCTCCATACTGCGTCACCGATTTGATCTCTATTTCATTTTGCTTCCCTGAAGACTGTCTCTTAGGGTGATGATTCATACTACTTTCTAACATGCTACACTTCTTTTTCTGTGAAGTTTTGCTTGGTGATAAATAGTCTGCCGTCTCTTTACCACACACATTGTTGTTGGTTTTTTGTTTGTTTACCTTTTCCTTATTTAGTATATCTAATCAGAGGTCAGCCGGAATTTTGCTTCACTTTTAGATACTGTTCATACAACATTAGCTCAACCTCCATTCTAAACTCCATGATATTCAAAATGTTTCTCAAGTGTCTGTGAATTACTGGACAGCATATAATGTCTACACTTCCATCTCCAATACCTTTTCTTCCATTCCCTCTACAACTCGGTTCAGTCAGGCTTTAGCCCCCATTCCCAACCTCCATTCCGTTGAACCTTTTCTCAGAATTCCCAGTGCTTTCCATTTTGACGAACCCAGTACTCTTTCTGGTTCAGACCTTTCAGTAGTATATGTCACTCCTTCTTTGAAATGCGTTTTCTATTTAGCTTCAAGAAAGTCCACACTACTCGTTCTTTCACCAACTCATCTGTCACTCTGTTCAAGTCTCCTAAACTTGTTCCCCATCATCATCCTTACTTTATATCACTGGGAGGTCACAGGCCTTTTGGTTTAGGTTTCTCTATTCACATTTACTCCTTTGGAATATCATATGTTCTTATAGATCAACGTGGTATCAACTTTGCTATATTTTTAATTACCAAAGTATTCTCAAAAATGTTAAAATATGTAGCTCCATAAATTGTGAGCATGGATTAAAATACCATTTAACCCATTCATGATTATATCAGTACAATGATAAAGTTGGTTTTATAAAGTTCTAGATGTTAGAAGAAAATGTTTATACAATATTAGAAATAACTTTGATAATAGAGTGGGTTGCCTTATGAGATAATAAAACTTCATAATACCAGAAGTGTTTGTGCAAAGTAACTGAATGACATTTACCAAGAGTTTTCCCGAGAAGTTCTTGTTTTAGGTAAGAGGTAGGGTTAGATAATGGCTACCGGTCGAGTTTCCTGGAAAACGGAATCTGAGATAAAGTTTAAAGTGCAGTATATTTCTTAAGGAGTGCCCTTAGGACTGACTAATAATTGTACAAATGAAAAATTTGGGGTTGGGTTAGGGTCACACAGAATGGACTCAAGGCTCAGTGTAATCAAAATGATATTTATGTCAGGCACCTGGGTGCAGGTGGTCTGACTCGAGAAAGAGCCTGTGGTGAATTGGGAAGGGAGCAGGCTTTTTATGTGCTCAGAGAGAGCTACAGATGGGGCTTCGGTTTGACACACCTATCAGGATTATAGTTTTATGGCCTTGCCCTTTGTCCTTCTGCTGGTGCCAGACATCCTTCCTTGGGAGGGCTGTACATGAATTATGGTCTTCAGGCATTTCTGTAAATAATCACTCAAGGACAGCATTTTTGTGCAAAGCTTAGGTTTGTAGAATGAGCTTTCTTTAGTTAGCCCCTGCTAAGTTTGCCATGTTTCTTTTTTCTTTCTTTTTAAAAAAATATATTTCTTTATTGGTTTCAGAGAGGAAAGGAGAAGGAGAGAGAGATAGAAACATCAATGATGAGAGAGAACCATTGATCGGCTCCCTCCCGCACGCCCCCCACTGAGGATTGAGCCCGCAACCCAGGCATGAGCCCTTGGCCGGAATTGAACCCGGGATCCTTCAGTCCGCAGGCTGATGCTCTATCCACTGAGCCAAGCTGGCCAGGGCGATGTTTCTTGATTAACCCTTTCAAAAGGAAGGGGACAGAAACAGAATTGTGCAGACAGGAGAAATCAAGTTGTGATGCAGGCCCGATCATAGCCTCCAGGAGTTGTGATTCTGGAATGACACTTCAGTACTGTTTAGAGTCGGACCTGAGTGGCCACAAGTTATACCACATATTAATCATTATGGGATGTGGACAACTTGGGGAGGAGTGTCTTGGGTGTGATAGCTCTCTATAGTTGAGACAATTTGTGAATAGGGCTGACAGACGAAAGCTCTTTCCTGACAGCACTCCCAGTAGATGAAATAATAAGCCCTTGATTGAAGAAAGATCTGGGTGCCATGTCACAAAACCTATAAAGTCTGACCCAACCTGGGTGTCCACTACAAAAACCCTATAAAGTCCAACTCAATGCCAAGATTTTGTTTTATTACAACTATTTTAATAAAACATCGCATGTTCTAATTCAAGTAGAATTATGATGACTTCTAAACAAAGCAATATTATACAGGGTTTAAATAGACTCAGTCCATGATGAAACCCATAGGGGTCAGAAATAAAATATTGGGGACCAGCTATAATTGTAAGAAATATTAATCATGTTTTGTTAACTGTGATTGTTTTGTTCTGATAAAAGAAGACACATTTTAACCTGGCTGGGAGTTACACATGGGACCTGGGAGCTCACCTGGAAATGCAGCCCACCCTTCCCCTTAGGGAGCTGCCTATTATCATGGAAAGATTAACAACCTTGTTGCAGAAACCAGAGCTTCCAGCCCTTTGCATATCACCAGCCCTTTTAAGACCCCCAGCCTTTGCATACCCACAGGCCTTTGCAAATCTTCAGTCTGCATTACCTGTTTGGCACACACTTTTGCCTCCTTCCCCATGTAATCTTTGTCCTTCTACCCCATATAAGCAGCTGGCTTAAAGGCAGCACAGAATTCTGTGGATGACCTCCTGCTCTCCCATACTGCCTTCGGTATGGGAATAAATGCTCATATACTAGCATGATTCAACCCTGTCTTTGCTTAATTGTCTCAAGTAGTGACAGCCAGCATGAATCCATTGATTGTCCGGTTACAAAACTATACTTTAATAGATGTGTCAATCATGATTGGTAGAGGAGCATTTTTTTTTTTATAATACTGTCACAAATCTACATGGTAATCCCAAATGCCATATTTTACTTTTGACTAGCTGAGCAAGCTAAAATATTCATAAACTCACATGGAGCCAGATGGCTTCCCAGTGAATATTCATTTGAATGATTCCTGTACATTATTTATTCCAAGAGGTGCACAAAATGCACCATCATCATAGCAGGGATTCCTACAAAGTTTATTTTAGAAAGGAACCAAGGAATAACAAGTATCCAGTGCTAACTGTATTTTGGGTTGAGCTTTGATTCCATGTGAATTACTGAGCAAAATAAATATAGTTACTTCCCAGTAGCTTCTGAAATATCAGGGTTCTACAATAAGGCAGTTTCAGCAATAATGGCTAGCATTTGGTAAAGAAGAGAGTTCAACTTTGCAAACGTGTTTTGTTTTTTTTAAAAATAATTTGCTTATGTCTTTTTTAACACTTAAAAAAGTTAGATTGATTTTAAAACTTTACTGTTTAATTTGATATTTAATGTTCTATTTAAACACATATTTCTGGGATTTGTTTTTGTTTAGACATGAATAGCTACCTTTTATCTTTATAGGACTTTATCATCATCTGTGCTGAACTAAAAATTCAGTATGCAGGTGGCTTTTTTTATTGATAATGAAATAACATCACATATGACACTATTATATCAAACTGATTTAAAGAACAAAAAGAATATGTGTGTGTGTTTTTAAAGTGTTTATGTAGTAGGCTATACTCCATAAACCTTTTTTTTTTTT